>CAUYTI010075434.1:0-37274 GCA_963575145.1 Galago senegalensis | reverse complement strand
TAAAGCAATAACTGAGAAAATGACATGAAGGCTGTGTTGACCAGTTTGATGGAAGTATTTCAGAATGCATGTGAAAACCCCACACTGTACCCCAGAAGAGTATCAATGTACATAGTTAACATTCAATAAAAAAAAAAATAGAAGGAAATATCACCCATTCTTAAGAGAAAAGACAATTAATGGAGATCAAACCCAGAGGGTGAGATAAGCAAACTTGGATTTTATCAACTTTGAACTACATTCATTGACTTAAAGAAAAATATGCTTGCAATGAATGAAAACGGAAAATCTCAGCAGAGAAGTAGAAACTATGGAAAAGAGCCAAATAGAAATTCTAGAACTGAAAAATACAATATCTGAAATTAAAAATTTACTAGATGGGCTTGAGAGCAAAATAGAAATGATATAGGAAAAAGTAAACTTAAAGATATATCCATGGAAATTATGGAGAAAAAAAAACAGAGAGGGGGAAAAAAGGATTGAAAAGTTAACAGTCTCAGGAATCAGTTAAAAAAGATTTAATATATATGCAGTTGAAGTTTCAGAATGAGAGATGGGAGGGATTGGGACAGAAAAAGAAATTTAATAAATAGTAAATGAAATATTCCCTAATTTTGTGAAGGACATAAATTTATAGATTGAAGGAACTCAGCAAACCCTAAGCAAGATAAATATGTATATACATGAAGTAATTCATGCCTACGGACATCAGCACTAAATGCTGAAAATAAAAATAAAGGGAAAGCCTTTAAAGCAGACAGAGGAAAATGATATATTAGATACCAGGGACAAAAGTTTGAATGACTTTTGACTTCTCATCAAAAACTCTGGAGACCAGAAGATGGTGGAACAACATTTTCAAAGTGGTAAATGAAAATTCACCTGCCAACCCAGACATCTCTATCCAGTGAGAATATTATTTAAAAATTAAGGTGAAATAAAGAGATTTTCAGATAAAAGAAAACAGAACGAACCACTAAGAAAGTGGCATTAACTGAAGTGTTAAAAGAAAATTTTAAGTAGAAGGGAAATAAGAAAAGATAGAAAATCAGATCCTTAATAAGAAGTAAAAACCATCGGCAATGGTAAATATCTGTGTATAATATAGTAGAACCCCCATAGTTGACCACCTCCCTACATAGACCTAATTTTCATAGAGCAGACATGCACCACATGCACATATCAGTACAGCAGGCCTTGTTCCTTATGTTGACCAGTTTGTGACGGTCCCCTGCGTGATCAACTTATAGAAGTTCTACTGTATTGTCAACTTGGTAAATTGGGAACTATATTCCTTTTTCCGTATATGAGTCTTGTTAAAGTTGAATAAAAGAGGAAATTTCCTCTGACCTAGTAAGGAAGCAGTGACCATTACTCTCTGAAGTGCTTTTTACAGTTACACGTGGGGACCAAAAAAGAAATGACTCAGACTTGGTTTACAGAGGGGTCTGTGTCATAGTCCGGTACTATAAGAGGACAACTGTCCATACTATAGTGCCACTGACAGCTTCAGATATGGCAGAGGAATGCAATCCTAACATGTGCCTCTGTCTAGAAGGAATTTGAGACATAACATTTGTGAATATGACTACTATGCGTAGGATAATGACTAAATGATCAATAGATTTGTATATGCAGGTGTGAGATTTTAAATATTTATGAAGGTCAGAAGAAATCAATGAGAAGGTAAATTAACTGCTCAAATCTCATGCATGCACCTTGTACTAAATCATTTACAAGCTTCTCATTAGACCTCACCCCCCCCCATGAAATCAATTTTTTTATTCCCACTTTATACAAGACAAACTCCATGAGATCAGGACCATGTCTTTTTTTTTTTAATAATGAACTGAACTTTTTAGAGTTGTTTTAGATTTACAGGAAAACTGAGAAGATAGTGTAGAGTTGACATAAGCACCTCCATCACACACACACACACACACACACACACGCACACACACCTCTTCCTCTATTATTGGTATCTTACATTAACACGGTGCATGTGGTACAGCTAAGGAATCAATACCGACACATTATTATTAAAGTTCATGTTTAACTTCATTTCCTTAGTTTTTACCTAATGTCCTCTCTCTGATCACGAATCCCACCCAGGTTATCAAATTATGTTTACTTGTCATATCTCCTTAGGATGCCCTCAAAGACCATTTCTCACTGTCCTTTGTTTTTGATGACTTTGACAGTTTTGAGGAGTACTGGTTAGACATTTTATAGAATGTCCCTCAGCTGAGATTAGATGGATACTTATCTCATATTAGATTGGGGTTATGGGTTTGGAAGAAGACTATTCAGTTTTGTGACACAAGATGCATCAGATGTTTTTCAAATAATTTTTTTAACTAAATGAATGGCAACCAGTAAGAAAATAGGTTCAGAAAGTTTAAGAAATGTGTTTCAGATGCATATTCCGTTAGCCAGGAGCAAAACTAGGACCTAGGACTCTCTGACTCAGAAACTTTTCTACTTTCTAAGATAAATTAGCCTCACGACAATTACAATGACACATTCCAGATACTGTCCCAGGGACTTAATTATATGTTGTTTCTAACTCCCTCAACAACACTTCAAGGAATGCTTTCTTATCCTACTTTCCCGCTCAAAGGTATCTAGCGGCTTCTCTAAGGTGACACAGTGAAAAAGGAGCCCGGGGGTTGAACCAACTGCAGCTGCCTGTAGTGTTTCTGTCTGTCCCATTACCACTGCAGTGACTGAAATATGATCATGTGGATCTCCTTCCTCAACACCCCCCAAAGCTTCTCCCAGCACTGCCAGTGAGACCCGCCTGCGGCATGCACTCTCAGTTCCCACAGTCCTGCTGGCTCCTGTGCTCCAGGCACTGTGAGGACCCAGCAGCTCCCTGAGGGACACTGCTTCACGTGTCTTTGTAAGTGCTGTTGTCATGCTTAGATAGAACACCTTTCCTCACCAACCCCTCCATGGGAGAGAGGGAATCTTATTTATATTTCGCCCATGAGTTGCAACTCCTAACACTACTCAATGAACTTTCTCTGAGCAGACCTCACTCCCCCTAGTCTTTGTGACCAGTGTTCATAGGACATGCCTTTACTCTTGTGCTGATCAAACCATAGTGATATTATTAATTTATAGCTTCTGTTCTCTAACCAGACATAGAACTCGTCCACGCAAAGATACTTTCTCCTAATATCTGCCGCATCTAATACAGTGCGTGGCACACCACAGTGTTCAGTAATGAATGAATGAACAAACAAAAGGTAAAATGTGGAAGAGAAAGTAATACTGGGTAATCTTCCACACAGGGACATAGAGCTCCTGAAAATGAACCAACTGCTTCCCCCACACTCCCTTCTCCAAGGCCAGCGGCACATGGCCAAGCTCTGCAGGAGTCTTCCATCTTGCTATTAAATGCATCTTGTCAGATCCATGGATGAGTAATGTCAGGGACCTGGGAGTAAAGAACTGGCTTCATCTCAGTATCTAAGTGAGTTAATGAGCCAGAAATCCAGCCGAGCCTCTTCTGTCATTTTAGGGGGAGAAAATGCAGGATAAGTCTCATCACAAACAACCTTAAAGGCACAAATACCTATTCCACAAAGACATTTCATCGGCTTTGTAAAAAAGAATGAGATGCACGATTTAATCCCCTTTCCCTTCCCGTTTGCTGTCCCAGAGCAATTCAAGGGGGTGGGGAGGTGGGAACCTGGAAGTTAGCCAATTAACTTGATTGGAATCAACAGCCAAATTGGATAATTAATGATCATGTTTGCCAAATTTCCTCTTTACTTTTTTGCTGGGTAGATACAGCCCTGAGGCTACATTTATAAGCAAATTGTCCAATTTTCCTGGTGAGACCTCCTGTGTCTTAAATTTTACACCTTCCATTATCCATTCTAGTTCTTTTCCATAGTTTTAGAAAACAGTTAGAAAAAGAGGAAAGCTCACAGGGAGGGCCAGGAGACTAAACTCTGACCTGGTTCTAGAAGGAATCTGTTGGCCTCAAGTTTGGCAGCTCAGCCACTGAACATGACTACCCCACTCATGCTCTGTCACAGGAGCCAAGAGAAATGGAGGTCCCTTCCTGTGAGTCACACACCAGATGCGACTGCTTGTAGAATGGGTATCCTCCCTTTCTGGATTGTTCCCTCCTGCCATTTTGCGAGACTGGGAAAAGCTCCATCCATTATTTCCCCAAGATTCTTTTAGGCTGCTACTGGTTGATAAAAAATTAATTGATTGAGCATTTCTTGGTCAAAAAACAATATAAGATAAAAATATGGAGGTCTAGCTGGGCATGATGATCCATGCCTGTAATCCTAGCATTCTTGGAGGCCAAGTGAGTAGACTGCTTAAGCTCAGTAGTTTGAGACCCCATCTCTAAAAATGGCCAGGCATTGTGGGGGGCACCTATAGTCTCAGCTATTTGGGAGGCTGAGGCAAGAGGATCACTTGAGCCCAAAGTTTGAGGTTGCTGTGACCTATCACATCATAGGGCTCTACAGAGGGTGACAAGTGAGACTCTGTCTCAAAAACAAAACAAAAAACTTGGAGATCTCAAGGAAGCAGAATTTTGTAATGGAGACAACAAGATAAGGAGTATAAAGTGTCCCACAGAGATTTTAGTCAAGTACTAGGTGGCTAGGAGATGGAGGATAGAAAGAATTGCAGAGCTAGTATCAGTATACCCAATCCATGCCGTAGCATCATCTAATTGGTGATAGAACGAGGCATTTAGGAATTCTCAGACCTTTTAAGAAACACTTCAATGATCACATATCTACCATACCCTGCATTGGGCCTTTGGTGAGACTTTAAACATTTTTAAAAACTTTTTAGTGAGCACTTACTTTATGCTAACTGCTATGCTATAGATACACTGATGAACACAACAAACACTATGTAACTCACAATCTTGTTAACAGGCATCATTGCCTGCTTACTCCTGCAAAGCTGACATTAAAATCCCATCTCAGTCAGGCCTGCCCACTTCATGGTCAAACCAAATAGAGGTGCTAGGACTAGAACTAAATGCAGAAGACAGATCAGTGGTTGCCAAGGAGGGGAGGGCAGGGTGGACAACTACATAAGAGATGCACGGGCAATTTTTAGGTGAGCCCAGTATTCCATATGGTGCTGAAGTGGAGGGTGCATGATTCTATGCACTTATTAAAAACTATACAAATATAGCTTAAATGTAAGCAAAATTCTTTTTTTTTTTAGACAGAGTCTCACTATGTTGCCCTCAGTGGAGTGCCATGGTGTCACAGCTTACAGCAACCTCAAACTTTTGGGTTTAAGCAATTCTTTTGCCTCAGCCTCCCAAGTAGCTGGGACTACAGGCACCCACCACAATGCCCAGCTATTTTGTTGTTGTTGTTGTCATTGTTGCTTAGCAGGCCCTGGCCACGTTTGAACCCACTAGACCCAGGGCCTGTGGCTGGTGTCCTAACCACTGAGCTCGGGCATGAGCCATGTAAGCAAAATTCTTAAAAATCAACCCAGAGGTCAGGAAATCCCAGGATGGAATACAGACTGTGACAAAAGGCTCAACTATGTTACAAGGGTATCATATAACTGCGGTAGCAGTGAACACACTACTACTCAGATACTGGTTTTGAAATACTGTTCTCTAATGAAAGGAACCAGATGGCTCAGTGTCTGTAGCTCAGTAAGTAGGGCACAGGCCATATACACTGAAGCTGGCAGGTTCGAGCCTGGCTCAGGCCTGCTAAAACAACAATGACAACTGCAACAAAAAAAATAATCAGGCATTGTGGTGGACACCTATAGTCCCAGCTACTTGGGAGGCTGAGGCAATAGAATCACTTAAGCCAAAGAGTTTGAGGTTGCTGTGAACTGTGACGCTGTGGCACTCTACGGAGGGTGATATAGTGAGACTCTGTCAGAAAGAAAAGAAAGAAAGAAAGAAAGAGAGAGAGAAAGAAAGGAAGGAAGGAAGGAAGGAAGGAAGGAAGGAAGGAAGGAAGAAAGGACCGACCCAGAGTGTTGGAGACATGGCTGATTTTAAGGCTGAAACAGGGAAAACACAAGACGTGTCTGGAGCATCCCATGTTATCAAGAAAGGAAGTGCTCACAAACAAAAGGATGAAGGCGGGTCCAAAAGACACAGCCAGAGTGAAAGCCAAAGCTGGAAAAAATTTAATCAATAACTATTTTAAGATAAAATAAATAGCACAATATTGAATTGTAACTCAAGGTATAAAATACACAGATCCGTACTGGTATAAATATATTATTAGCTAAGGATGTAAATAAAGAGAACAAATACATTTTTCTTACAGAAGAATTCCAGATAATTTTATAAATACTGCCCTCCAAGAAATGGAGATAAGTTCAACTTCCCACTACTTGCATATGGATCAGACTTTGTGACTCGCTTCCAAAGAAGAAAATATGGAAGGTGGAAAGTGGACCTTTGTGGTGGAGAAAACTTTCAAATACTACACTAGCTAAGTGATTAAGGTTAATGTCACCAGTAGTGAGACGTGTCGATGGCATGAACTCCCTGATCTGAAGTGATTAGAAAGGCATTTCACTTCTGTGGTATTTAAAAACAAAACAAACAAAACTCCATAACCCCAGTAAGGCCACATGAAAAACATCAGATAAACCCAAATTGGCATAAATCACACAAAATTCCTAATCAATAATCCTCAAAACACAATGTCATTAAGAAAAGAAGAAACTCTCCTAGATCAGGGAAACCAACAGAGACATCACGACTAAATGCAACGAGAAATCCTGGACTAGGAAACAGATAAAGGACACTGATGAAAAATCAGTGAAATCCAAGTAAACTTAGACGTTTACTTAATAGTTGTTTCTTTTAGTTTTTGCCAACATTATATTATTGCCAACTGTACCATCTTTGCAAATTTTTTTTACAAATAAACTTTTCTTGGTTCCTGCCCCCACCCCACCATTGTCAACATTTACTGACACTAAATGTTTCATATTAGAGATTTAGATAAAAACAAACAAAATTAAATAAATGTAATTTGTCAAAACCTATAGAATATACAAGAAAGAACCCTAATGTCAACTATGCATCGGGTGATAAAAACATGGGTTTTTTTTTAATGAAGTATCACTATTATTAATTTTTTACTTAAGAAAGCACAAAGTTTAGAAATGTAGTGACAAGTGACTTCCTGTTTGGATTTAATAGACACTGTTGCTAGAAAAAATGCTTTTCTTCTGAAGTTCATTTCTTTCTTTCTTTCTTGTTTTTTTTTTTTTTTTTGAGACAGAGTCTCACTATGCCATCCTCGGTAGAGTACTGTGGCATCACAGCCCATAGCAACCTCAAACTCTTGGGTTTAAGTAATTATTCTCTTGCCTCAGCCTCCCAAGTAACTGCCTCACCTCCCCGCCTGCCACAGCACCTGGCTATTTTTTTGTTGCAGTTGTCATTGTTGTTTAGCTGGCCTGGGCTGGTTTTGAACCCACCAGCCCTGGTATATGTGGCCAATGCCCTACCCACTGAGCTATGGGCACTGAGCCCATTTCTTTTTTTAAATTTCAGATTAATGTGAAGGTACAAATGATGGGTTAATGAAGACTCATTGATCGTGACAAATGTACCACTGTCACAAGGACTTTGACAGTAGAGGAAGCCATGTGTGTTTGGGAGTGAGAATTATATCAGAATTTTCTTCTGCTCAAGTTGACCTAAATGAGCCTAAAAATTCTCCAAAGACTAAAGTCTATGTCTCAGCACCTGTAGCTCAGTGAGTACAGCGTGAGTACAGCACCAGCCACATACACCAAAGCTGGCAGATTCGAGCTAGCCTGGGCCTGCTAAACAATGACAACTGTAACCAAAAAGTAACCGGGCATCGTGGTGGACACCTGTAGTCCCAGCTACTCGGGAGGCTGAGGCAAGAGGATCACTTAAACCCAAGAGTGTGAGGTTGCTGTGAGCTGTGATGCCATGGCACTCTACCAAGGGCGATATAATGAGACTATCTCAAAAAAGAAAACAAAACTAAAGTCTATCAAAAATAAACACATGCAGACTTTTACTTCTAGCTATGATAGAAGTAACTTCTTAATAGGGCAATGTTACCATTAAAAAAAAAAAAACTAGAAGATCTGAATGAAAGGGGGAAACTAACCTGTTTGAAGGTATTAAAGAGTTTCAAGGCTTTCAGGACTTGAGACAGCAGATCTCAGAGAAAATGAAAGTCCACTGAAGAAGCCCAACTTTTACATGAAGCTTTTCCCTCCTTGGAATATTTGCCAGTCTTTGTTTGGGGCTAAAAGGTCAGCAGGTCTTTATAAAATCTTACCTGTTGAGAGAGAGAAAAATTGGAGTGTATAGATATACCAGAGCAGCAATGTCTTGAGGGGCCAAAATTCAGCAAAATTCAACACCAGTTTTTCTCTGGGTGTTCATTTTCTTCTTAGTGGGCAAGATTCTAAGAAGCCAAGCAGAAACAGCTGAAAAGGAGAGCAAAGTTGCCAATGGTTTCATTGTACTGAGAAATTAAAATTCAAGTGCAGGGCTTACCAAGGAGAGGAAGCCCTAAGACATATCCTGGTTCTCAAACTGAGTCTAACAAAGACCACAAATCAGCCTTGACTTTCTCAGGCCCTGACTGGATTGAGGTATTCTCTTCCCGTGCTGTCTGTCAAAGCACAGGCGCAACCTTGTCTGGGGGGTAAGTAGTATCACTCAGAGCTCTATAATTTATTATATACAATGTCCTATATTCAATCTATAGTTTGAGCATACCGAAAGTAGAACCAAAGAAATAGCTAGACAACACCTACAGGTTTCCATATACTGAAATTATCTGAAACACATTTTAAAATAATTATGATTAATAGGTTCAGAAACCAGCTTACCAAATGGAAAATTTTGCCAGAGAACTGGAAAATTTATTCAGAAATTTATTTTCTAAAAACAGAATTATAAAACTAAATTTTAACTAGGGTTGGCCACGTGTGGTGGCTCGCACTTGTAATCTTAACACTCTGAGAGGCCAAGGCAGGATCAAACTTCAATTGTTTGAAGTCAGGAGTGCAAGACCAACCTAAGCAAAGGCAGGATCCTGTCTCAATCAAAAATATATTAATTAGCTGGGTTTCATGGATCCCAGCTACTCCGGAGGCTGAGGCAGGAAGATTGCTAGAGCTAGGAGGTTGAGGCTGCAGTGAGCTATGCTGACTACACTGCACTATACCTACGGTGACAGAGCAAAACTCTGTCTTAAATAAAAGAGAAAAACCAAATTAAATTACCATAGCTGAAGTTAAAACATAACATGAGTTAAATAATAGATTGAAAACAGTGAAAATGCAGATTGGGGAGCTGACAGTTCAACAGAAAATTCTTTTGCTGTGGTACAGAGAGCAAAAAGGATTAAGAAACAAGACAGCACAGGAGACACGTAGCACTTCTGTGAATGAACAGACATGTGTAGCTAAAGCAATATATGAAGAGACAATAGTCAAGGATTTTTCATGAATGAATTAAAGACATCAAACCACAGATTCAAAAAGCACTACAATCTCTAAGCAGGACAACCAAACAGAAAGTCACTCCTTGGCACATATTAAACTTTGGAAGCCAGTGACAAGGAGAAGAGTCTGTAAACTGCCTGAGCAAAAATATACATTTCAAAGAGCAAACACATAACCGACATCTCAGCAGAAACAATGGATACAGAAGACAGTAAGATGTTGTTATGAATTGAATGTTTTGTTTCCCCTCCAAATTCCTATTTTGAAGCCCTCATACCCAGTGTGATGATGTTTGGAGGTGGGGTCTCTGGGGAGTGATTAGGTCTTGAGAGTGGAGCTTTTGTGTACGGGGATTAGTTACTTTATAGGGAGAGACATAAGAGCAATGATTTCTCTCTCTCCGCTATGTGCAGATGCAGCAAGAAGGTGGCAGTCTGCAAACTAGAAAGAGGCTCTTACCAGCAACCAGTTGGCTAGCACCTTGATCTTGAACTTGTCAGCCTACAGAACTATGAGAATTAAATGTTTGGTGTTTAAGCCACCCAGTTCATAATATTCTGTCATAGAAGCCCAAGCAGACTAGACGTATGTCATCTTTAAGGTACTAAAAGAAAATAAATGTCAAAAAAGTGCAATAAAAGTGAGAAAGAAATAAAGGAATTTTTCTAATATCTGTCAGCAGACTTACATGAAGAATACTAAAGACACTTCTGTAGGCAGATAGATATGTATGAAAGAACTAAAGGAAAGAAAAATGGTAAATATATTGGTAGCACTAAACGTATATTGACTGAATACAATAGTAATAATGTCTTGTATAGTTGTCTCTATAGTTAAATACAAATGCAATACAAATGGAAGACAAAAGGGCAATTGAGTCAAAGTGTTCTAAGGCCCTATCATTATTGGGGAAGGGCAAAGTTACTAATTAATAACATATCCTTTAAAATGACAATTGTGGTATTTAAGGTGATCACTAAAAGAATAATAAATACATACATATGTATGTGCATACTTATAAATAAACTAATGAGCTAGAAGGGGGGAAAGAGCAAAATATAATCCTTTTTTAAAATTATAAAATTAGGAAAATAGGAAAACAAGATAGATGGAACAAATAAACTATACACAGTAAGATGGTGGATATATACTCAAATATATCAGCAATTTATTCAGCATAAACAATTTAACCTCTCTGGTTAAACATCAAAATCAGGCAGGCAATTCTGGATTGGTAAAGAAAAACCTTCCAAAATTCCATTCTTCCCTGAAAGAACAGAGAATGGGAAGGGAAAAAAAATAGCACAGAGAAGAACAGAAGCAAAATTTGTCACAATTAACTTTTCCAGAACTCTGGAAATTAACCAAAGACTCACCAATATGAGGAGCATTTATTCAAGAAAAATAGCTGAAGCTCAGTAAGTACAACAAGCTGTGCGGTGTTGCCCTATTCTCATCTCCTTCCCACTCCTTCCAGCTTTGGGGTAGCCTTAAAGACCAGCAGCCCCACAAGCACAGTAGCTATGAAAACCAGCACACTGGCAGCCACTGGATGGGGAAGAACAGGTTTGAAGCTTCTCCCTTAAAAAACATCCCCAGAGAAGTGTCACTCTCTGACCTTTCCAGCAGCTCCCTAGAAAAACCCTGTTTGTAAAATTCCTCTTCATTTGACCTAATTCAGAGCCCACTCAGTGGGCATTTGTCAAAAACCATCAATGCCAATTAATTAACATCACAGCTGCCTCAGGTGGCAAGACTAATTGGGCCAAACAAGAGGCTGGCAGAAAACTCAAAAGGAAAATGTGGGAAATGAGATGTCCATTGGGAGCTTTGAAAAATTCTAATATATTCCATGAATCTATTAATAGAAGGCCACGCCTGTGGCTAGGGATACATGCAGAAGTCTTCATCTCTACCTGTGGCCGACCTGGAGGTTCTGTGCAAGCAGAAAATGAAGACAAAGACAGAACTGTAAACCACTGAACACTAAAGGGATACCCCAATGCATACACAAAGCAAAAGAGAGAGACACACTGGTTCAAGGTATTTGAGGAAACTTCCATCCAATAATCAGATGGGCATTAAGCTAACCAAACAAAGGCTGAGAATGTAGGCTCACACCTATAACACTAGCACCTGGCCTCCCAGGTGGGAGGATTGCTTCAGGCCAGGAGTTTGAGACCAGCCTGAACAAGAGCAACACCCCATCTGGGCATAGTGGCATGTGCCTGTGGTCCCAGCTACTGGGCAACAGTGGAGGGGGTGCTGAGGCAGAAGAATTGCTTGAGCCTAGGATTTTAAGGTTGTAGGGAACTGTGATGACACCACTGGACTCTGGCCAGGGCAACAGAGTGACACTGTAAGTGTGAAGGGCACGTTTGTAACTTTGACTCAATCGGTACAAAAACAAAGTATGTAAACAAAACATGGGTACCCCATAATATTCTGACATAAAAATAAAATAAAGATATTTGCAAACAAAAAAAAGTTGTAAGTATTATATATGCTCTACTTCCCGGATATTTGTTGAAAAGAGAACAATGAAAAGATTTAATGTTAAAAAAGAAGAAAGTTAACCAAGCAAATGCTTCATTAGTCATGTACAACAAGGAAAAAAACTTTACAGAATAAATCCAGGAAAGTTACTTACCAAACAAACAAAACCAACAACAATAAGCCTTGAGAGCAGGGAAGAATCGGATTTCCAAAGCAGCCTCATGCTATTATTTTACATGTTTAGTATTCAACAAAAAATTAGGAGACATGCAAAGAAACAGGAAAGTACAGCCATCCCCGGGAAAAGAAGCAGTCAACAGAAATTGTCCCTGAGTGAGCCCACAAGTTGAACTTACTAGACAAAGACTTTAAGCCAGCTATTACAAATACGTGCAAAGAACTAAAAGAAACTATGTCCAAAGAATTAAAGTATGAGACCAATATCTCACCAAATAGAGAATATAAAGAAATAGAAATTCTAGAATAGAAAAGTAGGACAACTTAAATGAAAATTTCACTGGAGGGGCTCAATAGAAGATTTGAGCTGGCATCGGTATCAGAAAAGTTGAAGACATGTCCATTAAAAGGACATACGGAACTGAAAGAAAAAATAAGAAAAACTAACGGAGCCTCATAAACTTGTAGGACAACCTCAAGCATACCAATATACATATAATATGAGTCCCAAAAGGAATATAGACGCAAATATCCTCAGTAAAATACTAGTGAGCCAAATCCAACGGCATGTGAAAGGATTATTCACCATGAACATATGGGATGCATCCCAGGAATGTAAAGTTGGTTTAACATCCAAAAAAATCAGTATTTATAGAATAAAGGGGAAACATATGATTACCCACATAAATGCAGAAAAAGCATTTGACAAAATCCAACAGCTTTCATGATAAAACGCCTGACAAACTAAAAATAGAAAGAAATTTCCTCAGTCTAAAAAGGGGAATCAGGAAAAACCCACAGCTAACATCATCCTAGGGAAAGACTGAATGCTTTCCCTCAAGATTAGGAACAAGACAATGATGCCCATTCTTTTCTTTTTTCTTTCTTTCTTTTTTTTTTTTTTTTTAATGACATGGGTCTCCCTCTGTCCCCAGGCAGGAGAACAGTGGTGTGATCATAGTTCACTGCAACTTCAACCTCCTGGCCTTGAGTGGTCCTCCTGCCTCAACCTCTTGAGTAGCTGGGACTTTAAGTATGTTTCACTATGCCAGGTCTTTTCTAAAACTTTCCTTAGAGATAGGGCTTTGTGATGTTGCCCCAACTGATCTCAAACTCCTGACCTCAAGTGATTCTCCCACTTCAGTGTCCCAAGCGGCTCACCAATATGAGCCACTGTATCCAGCTCAAGAATGTCCATTCTTGCTGCTTCTATTCAATATTGGACTGAAGGACTTAGGCATGGTCATTAGGCAAGAAAATGAAAGAAACCATATCCAGAACGGAAAGAAGTAAATTATCTCAATTAGCATATGACATAATCTTGTGTATTAAAAAATTTTAATGAATCCACACACACACACACACAACTATTAGAACTAATAAATGAATTCAGCAAGGTTGAATTCAGTAAGATAAGCCACAAGATCAGTGCATAAAATCAAGTGTATTTCTACACACTAACAATACATAATTTGAAAATGATATTTAAAAAACATTTATATCTATAATAGCATCAAAAAGATTAAAATACTTGGGAACAAATTTAACAAAACAAATATAGTCATGTGTCACTTAACAGGAATACACTATGAGAAATGTCATTCAATAATTTCATCCTTGTGTGAACATTGTGAAGTACACTTACTCAACCTATAGCCATCTACACACCTAGGCCATCTGGCAGAGACTCTTGCTCCCAAGCTACACACCTGTATGGCATGGTACTGTGCTGAATACTGTAGACAGCTGCAACACAATGGTAAGCACTTATGCATCTAAACATAGAAAAGGTACAGTACAAATATGATATAATCTCATGGGATCGCTGTCATGTGTACAGTCCATTATTGACTAAAACACTGTTATACAGCACATAACTGTCCAAGATTTATACTATGAGAACTACAAAACATTGTTGAAACAAATAAAACAAGACCTAAAAATATGCAAAGACATCTTTGCGTTCATGGATCAGAAGACTTTATACTATTAGGAGGGCAAGCTTTTCCCAAATTGGTCTATAGAATTCAATAGCAGGCTGGCACAGTGGCTCACTCCTATAATCTTAGCACTCTGGGAAGCTGAAGCGGGTGGATTGCTTGAGCTCAGGAGTTCAAGTCCAGCCTGAGTAAGAGCAAGATCCCATCTCTACTAAAAATAGGAAAAATTAGCCAAGCATTGTGGCAGATGCCTGTAATCCTAGCTACTTAGGAGGCTGAGTCAAAAGGATTGCTTGAGCCCAAGAGTTTGAAGTTTCTGTGAGCTACAAATGACACCACAGCATCTACACAAGGTGACAGAGTGAGACTCTCTTTCATTTATTTACTTATTTGTAAATAAATAAATAAAATAGAATTCAATAAGGAGAAAATAAGTAAACTTATTTTAAAATGGGCAAAGGCAGCTTGGCGCCTGTGGCTCAAGTCACTAAGGTGCCAGCCATATACACCTAAGGTGGCGGGTTTGAACCCACCCTGGGCCCGCCAAAAATAACAATGACGGCTGCAACCACAAAATAGCCAGGTGTTGTGGCGGGCACCTGTGGTCCCAGCTACTTGGGAGGCTGAGGCAGGAGACTCTCTTGAGCCCAGGATTTGGAAGTTGCTGTGAGCTGAGATGCCACAGCACTCTACCCAGGGGGACAGCTTGAGGCTCTGTCTCAAAAAAAAAAAAATGAATTCAAGGAAAAGAATTAAATGGAAAATGGGCTCATCATTTAAACTGATGTGTAATAGCTATGATCCTTCACACCTCAAACAACATAACATCAGATGTCTGAAGTAAAAACGTCTGGAAATAACAAACTATAATCAAAGGGAGAGATTTTACAATATTCCTATCATTGTTGCAAATATGCACTTAAAGAAAACAAAGCAAGAACAAAAAAGGGCTGAATAATAAATAAGAAGATGAAGACCCATTCAGGGGAAGAGTTGTCTGTAAGACTGATCTCTGGGCCCACCCAGCCCCTAAAACCCAAGTGACAGCTTCTGTGCCCTTCCTCTCTGACATGTAAGAGAAGCAAAGGCTCAGTAAAGGTCCTGTACGTGCAAGCTTACGTTTTCTGGGTAGTTGATTATCAAAAGTGAAATTTCAATGCCAAAGATAAGAATGCTTTTGGTTTGAATACACAGAGCTGATTACATTCCTAATGACAACAGAAACTCATATTCCTACCGCACAATCAGTTCTGTTTTACTTTTTGCCAATCTGAAAGGCAAAACGTGGTATTTCCTAATTGCTTTCATTCATCTTCCCCTCTCTTTCATATTTAGTGACCCGTTGCGTTTCCTTTCCATACATTGCCTATTTATATCGCTGGCCTGGGATATAAATTGGGCTTCCTGGGTGTATTTCCTACCAGTGTGTAGGAGCTTCCTTGTTAAGGACATTTGATTCTGTCTTTTATACATGTTACTGATATTTTTCCCAGTGTTATCCTTTGCCTTTAGATTTTGCTTTTGTTCAGATTTTGTCTGTTCAGTATACAAAAAAAATGTTAAGTAGTCAATTGTATAGCTTTTCTTTGTAAATTCTCATGAATTCTCCCCATGCATAAGTTTATCCCTATATTCTAAAGTTTCTTCTTTTTTGCACCTTTTAATCTTCAGTCCTTCTGAGATTTACTTTTGTATAGATGGTACGGGCAGAAGAGGTCCAACTTTATTTTCTTCATGCTGCATTAACCAGCATCAGTGATTAAACAGGTGATTTTTTTCCCATTTAAAGCTCATCTTCATCCTATATTTTAATGACTCACGTAGAACTCAAGGTTATTTCTGGCCTCAATTACATTTCTCTGAACTATGTATCCTGTATCAAGATAAAATTGTGTTTATTTCTGCTGCTTCATAGAATTTTTTTTTAGGTCAGATTCATCTCATATTTAATAATTCAATTCTCAAAGTGGTAAGAAACGTAGTTTTTGCTTTTTTTTTTTAAGGTAACTTCATAAAACAGAAAATACCAGGATCCCTTTGTTCTCATTCTAGATTTTTCTGCTGTCAGCTGGACCCATCTTACACAATCAGGGATGAATTTCTAACTCCCATTTCAAATATGTGAAAAACGTGTTTGCAAATATAACAATAAAAGCCCAATCTAACGGGTGTCATTACACCATGAACACACAGCCATTTCCTCCTGACTCAGAACATATATTAAGAGAAAGTCAACGTATTTACAAACAGGACTTAATAACTCTCATGATAGAGTTTGTTCCCAAATAGGAAAACTAAACGTTGTTTTGTTTTAAAAAGTTACAAATTTAGTGCTGGAAAAATCCGGCAGGTAAGCAACAGGACTAATTAGAACCTGTTTTTGGAACCGTCTGCTAGCATTCCAGCAGGCTCTGTTGAGGAAGCCTTTTGTTCACAGGAGGGAGCGGGAAGGAGATGAAGTTGCTATTTACATCCCAGTCTGCAGGTCTCAGTACCACCTGTTCATCTTCTTGAACTTTTCATAGTGATCATCATCAGCGGCCTCCTGTTCGCAGGGCACTTGCTGTTAGGAGGGCTCCACTCAGGCTCCGGCTTCTCTGCATCAGCCACTCTCAAAGGTCGGGCTTTGGGCTCTCCGTCGTTTCTCCTTACGGGAACCTTGAGCTCCTCGTGATAAAATCAGTCAGTCGCACTGCGCATAATTCCCAGCCATGCTGGTGGGCACAAAGACCGCCTCACTGCCTTTCTCCTTGTTCTGCGGCTGTGTCAGCAGGCTGGCCTTGGCATCCTCCATGGAAATGATGGTTTCTATTTTAGCATCAGTGCCAAGGTCTACTTCAGGGATACCACTCAGCTTCTGGTTGGAAAGCACCTCCTCAGTCTTCTTGGCTGAGGAAACAGTTTATAAAGACAGTCCTCTGCAGTCCTTGGTTTGACTTTCTGCTCCTCGTGTTCCACGATCCCTTCCCTCTTCTTTAGCTCGGTCTCAATTACATCATCGTGTCTGCATCCTCATCCCTTCCACTGGTTTCTGCAGAAAATGAAGTCCCCAGGTGAAGGTCTTCCCTCTCACTGATCTTACCTTTGCCCCTTTCCTTCAATTTCTTCATATCCACCATACTGCCTGTCTTCATTTGAGAGGGGTAATCCACTGGAGTGGTCTCTTCCTGTACCTTCCCCCCCCCCAAGCAGGGCCACAGCACTCACCCCAGTGGTCCTTTTCCTCAAGTTCTGCACCTCTCCGGTCTCTTCCAGTTCTAATTGAACCTCCCTTGAACCTTGTTCATCTTCCTCCGACTTTGAGTCAGCTCACACTGATGAAAAGTCTTCATAGTGACTGGCATGGTGGTGCTGGCCCACGGTCTAGCCACTGACCCACTGTCCAGCCCTGACCCACTGCACTGTCGCTTCATAGAATTTTAAATGGTAGGTGAGCGAGGTGGCTCGCATCTGTAATCCTAGCACTCTAGGAGATGGGTGCGTGGATGGCTTGAGCTCAGGAGTTCAAGACCAGGCTGAGCAAGAGTAAGACATCATCTCTACTAAGAATAGAAAACCCAGCCAGACATAGTTGTGCACACCAGTAGTCCTAGCTATTGGAGAGGCCAAGACAAGAAGATTTCTCAAGCCCAAGTTTGAGGTTGCTGTGAGCTAGGCTGACACTATGGCACTCTCCCCAGGGTGACAGAGTGAGACTCTGTCTAAAAGAGAAAAAAAAAGTAGGAATCCTCTCTCTTGAGACTTTCTCTAGTAAAAAACTAAAAATATCTTGAGTAGACACAGAACAGACTACTGACTTATTTTAAATTGTTCTAGATTCCCTTGGGGACATGCCATTTCCCCTAAGCACATCACCTCATGCTGGCTTCCTCCTTGCCCTCTGCTGCCACCACCATTCCCACAGTCCAGACTCCTTGGAATTTTACACCTCCCCATCTTCAGAGCCAACAAGTGCTGCCCTCAGGGACATTCATGATTTCATTACCATTTTCAGTCTTTCTGCCCCATACTCCTCCATTTATTCATGATGCAGAACTTTGAAACAATTTTTCTTTTCTTTTCTGTTTTTTTTTTTTTTCCTTTGAGACAGAACATCATAGCTCACAGCAACCTCAAACTCAGGCTCAGGCGATCCCCTTGCCTCAGCCTCCCAAGTAGCTGGGACGACAGGTGCCCACCACAACTCCTGGCTAGTTTTTATCTTCAGTAGAGACAGAGCCTTGCTCTTGCTCAGGCTGATCTTGAACTCCTGAGCTCCAGTAATCCACCCACCTCAGCCTCCAAGAGTGCTAAGATTACAGGTGAGTGCCACTACACCTGGTCCAATTTTTCATACACCCCAATACAGGAAAACAAGGATACTAAATTTTAATCAGTCTTTCATACACTTGGTAGGGATATACATGGAATTTTATCAAGACCTAAATCTCAAAATTTTCCAATATTCACTTACCCCATTGTTCCTAGTCTCTCTTCTGAAATCTTAATTACATGTATTTTAGACTTTACCTTCTGTCTTCCATATCTCAATGTCTCCTTTATATCTTGCCCACCGTTTTCTGTTTTTTTGTTCTGGGCAATTTCTTTAGATCTTTCTTCCAGGTTTGCTAATTCTCTCTTCAGCTATATTTAATATTCTGTTTAACTCATTTGATTTTTTTTTAATTTGAATTTTGGAACATACACTAAAGCCACATGACTTAAAAATCAAAATGATATGAAAAAGTTATTATAAACAGAGACGTTTCATTTCTATCCCATTCTTATTCACCACCCATAGGTAATCATTTGAATTAGTTTGGGGGATGGTGGTTGTTGTTGTTTGAGGCAGAACCTCACAGCTCACAGTAACCTCAAACTCTTGGGCTCAAGTGATTCTCTTGCCTCAGCCTCCCAAGTATCTGGGACTACAGGTGCCTACCATAGCACCCAGCTATTTTAGAGACGAGGTCTAGCTCTGGCTCAGGCTGGTCTCAAACTTATGAGCTCAAGCAATCCACTCTCCTTGGCCTCCCAGAGTGCTAGGATTACAGGCGTGAGCCACTGTACCCAGCCTTTTTTTTTTTTTTTGAGACAGAGCCTCAAGCTGTCCCCCTGGGTAGAGTGCCATGGCGTTGTAGCTCACAGCAACCTCCAACTCCTGGGCTCAAGCAAGTCTCCTGCCTCAGCCTTCCAAGTAGCTGGGATCACAGGCGCCCGCCACAACGCCCAGCTATTTTTTGGTTGCAGCCGTCATTGTTGTTTGGTGGGCCCAGGCTGGATTCGAACCCACCACCTTAGGTGTATGTGGCTGGTGCCTTAGCCACTTGAGCCACAGGTGTCGAGCCTACTCAGCCTTTTAATTAGTTTCTCATGTACATTTCTGATGTTTCTTCATATGGGTAAACACATGTAAGTAGTCTTATCTTTCTCTTTTGCGTACACAAAAGTTAGCACACTATACATATATGCTAAACCAGTTTAATTTTTTTTTCCTTGAAAGTATACATGAGACATATTTCAACTTGGTTATTTTTAAATCTTCCCAGTCATGGTGGATACTCTCTGATTACTTACTCATTTTTTAAATTCAATGTTTATTTCTATAAATATTCTGTGCATAGTTATTTTGTATTCTGCATCTGATAATTCCAGTGTCTGAAGTCCCTGGAATCTCCACGTGGTAACTGTAGATTCAGCTTTCAGTCATAGTGACTTGTTTCCTTGAATATCTTTGAGATGATAAAGTTCATAATAACAGGGACCCTGACCATCAAAATTGAAGATGCTTTCCTTCATGAAGAATTCACTTTGGTTTCTGCCAGGAAGTAGGGCCAAGGGGTGTTACTGACCCGCAATAACTTCAGCATCATTTCAAGGTCTTCTCTTTAATCTGAGACCCTCATCTAGCCTCCCCTGACCCCCATATCAGGGCCTAAAAAATTACAAAATTTAGGTCTGCATAGAAACAAAATTTAGAACTGCATAGAAACATTCACAGCAGTGTTTTCCTCGGGAAAGTTCCTGTACTTCTGTTTAATCGGTCTATTTCAGTACCAATCCCGATTGATTCACTGGAGCTTTATGGCATAGTTTAATACCTGATCAGGAAAGCCTTTGTTTTTCAAAATTTCCTACGTTTTCCACAAGAATTTATTTTCCCAGATGAGCTTTTAAACCATTTGCTCATGGACTTTTCCAAAGCGAAACAATCTGTGAGGACTTAGAAGAAAAATGATAGCAGGCTCAGTGCCTGTAGCTCAGCAACTAGGGCACCAGCCACATACACCGAGGCTGGCAGGTTTGAACCTAGCCCAGGCCTGCCAAACAACAGTGACAACCACAACCAAAAAATAGCCAGGCATTGTGGTGGGTGCCTATAGTCCCAGCTACTTGGGAGGCTGAGGCAAGAGAATCGCTTAAGCCCAAGAGTTTGAGGTTGCTGTGAGCTGTGATGGAACTTCACTCTACAGAGGGCGACACAGTGAAACTCTGTCTCAAAAAAAAAGAAAAAAAGAACAACGGTAGCAGAAGTGCATGTTAACCCTAAAGCCCCACATCCAAACAAATAGGAATGGACGGAAGTAACTGAAAATAAAGAAAAGAACTTTGTACTGCAGCAACATAATACTATGTACTCTGAAGAATCCAATTAGATATAATGTCATTGGGAACAAATTAAGAGAGTCCAATGACCTGACATAAATCTCAAGTTCATGAGCATGGTGCAGTGTGGCAGGTCCTAAGTGTAAGAATTCTAAAGACTCTGACAAGAATAATGTGCTAGGGGTGTGGGCGAGCTGCTAGAAGAATAAGAAAATACTTTCCCTTTGAGCCCATTGACCCATCATTGATGACTAAGGAATGTGGTGTTGCAGGAGATAACGCCCTGCCGACACACCATTTCTTCTCCATTATCACTTTCTATCAGATTGGAGCGGTATCTAGAAGCAAAGTCTACTTCACAATCACAGGGAACATGAACAGTCCCATGCTGACACAATTGGAAAACCAGATGGAAAGGGACAGATAATTCTTATGCTATTTAAACTGTTTAGAGCAGAGAAAGAAGAAAGTCTTGCCAATGAACAAAAACAAATTGTATTGCATTTTACATACACAAGAGAAAACTAGAGATATCTCAAAATTGATTTCAAAAAAGTTCTTAATAAAGTATTAGCAATAGAATCTCAGTACACCATGATTACAACCGTTTATTCCAGGAATGTCGAGGTGGCCAAACGTTGAGATATCTATTAATGTTGATGAAGTTAAGAGCAGGTGACTTTATGGTAGATGTGAACAAAAAAATTTCATAAACTTTAGTGTCCATTCCTGATAAATGTTATTTGTAAAATGGGATTAGGTGAATATTTCCTTAACATCAGAACAAACCTTTTTTTCTTTTTTTGAGACAGAGTCTTACTCTGACACCCTGTGTAGAACGCCGTGGCTTCATAGCTCACAGCAACCTCAAATTCTTCAGCCTCAGCCTCCTGGGTAGCCGAAACTTCCGCCACCTGCCACATGCCTGGCTCGTTTTTTCTTTTTCCTTCCTTCCATCCTTCTCTTTCTTTCTTTCTTTCTTTCTTTCTTTCTTTCTTTCTTTCTTTCTTTCTTTCTTTCTTTCTTTCTTCCATCCTTCTCATTCCTCCCTCCCTCCCTCTCTCTCTCTCTCTCTCTCTCTCTCTCTCTCTCTCTCTTTCTTTCTTTCTTTCTTTCTTTCTTTCTTGTCTCAGTTTTCCTCAGGCTGGTCTCAAACTCCTGAGCTCAAGCAATCCATCCACCTCAGCCTCCCAGAGTGCTGGGATTATAGGTTTGAGCCACCACGCCTGACCTAAAACAAATATTAAACCAAAAGCTGATATGATGCTTAGTGATTAGGTACTTATAATCTTCATAGCATGACATTGCTATTACATGACAGCATTGCAATTAGACAAGAGAACAAAATAAGAGGTTTAACTATTGGCATGAAGAAGACAAAATTTGCAGATAAATGGGGGGGGGGTCATGCCTACAGCCCACAGGCCCAGGCAGATTATTTGAGTATTGCTTTGCTTATCTGTGGTATCAGATATCTGAAAAATATTCACAGACCTTTTGTTTTCTCATCAGCTTTCCTTACTGCTCTTAATCTTCCAAAAGTGCAGCAGAAAAGTAAAACGGTTGGACGCCCCTTAGAGATTCAGCTGAAAACTGTTGAAAGGTTGGACGCCCCTTAGAGATTCAGCTGAAAACTGTTGAAAGGTTGGACGCCCCTTAGAGATTCAGCTGAAAACTGTTGAAAAGCAAAAGACTAATTTGGAAACTTTTTAAGATATAATCTTAATATTCAAAAATCAAAAGTCTTATAATGTATAAAAATATAATCCAAAATTAAGATATTTGTACAAGTATAAAAAACACAAAATATTTACAAATAGATTTGAAATATTTGGGAAAAAAACGAGAAATTTTCTAAGAAATAAAAATATATGACCAAGTAAAAAGGCAGACCTTATTAGTGGATAGGAATACGTTTGAAAAAAGTATTTAAATTGCATAATACAAAGGTAGTATTTCAAATCAGTGGTGACTGGGAAAAGGTAACCACATTAAATAATTGTGCTATTATAATTGTGATGAATAGGATGAAGGAAAATATACATTGATAATGAAAAAAAAATTTTTTTTTGAGATAGAATCTCACTATGTCGCCCTCAGTAGAGTGCTATGGCATCACAGCTCACAGCAACCTCAAACTCTTGGGTTTAAGCAATTCTCTTGCCTCAGCTTCCTGAGTAGCTGGGCTTACAGGTGCCTGCCATAATGCCCAGCCATTTTTTAGTTGCAGTTGTCATTGTTGTTTAGCAGTCCTGGGCTAGGCACAAACCTGCCAGCCTCAGTGTATGTGGCTGGTGCCTTACTCACTTATCTACAGGCACTGAGCCCATTTTTTTGGGCATTCTGAGTTCACAAGTTAAAGCCTTTTTAGATCATATTTGATTTTAGGAATAAGTAAAAGTCATTTGCCACATACCCCAGTTTATTTTTCTTTAAGTAAAAAAATGTCCAGCTGGATAAGTCTAATGATATATATTTTATACACATATATAATATATTTACTTATATAGAGAAAGAGATAGAGAAAACTATGAGGTAACAAGGATAATTGAGTCTTTTGTAACTCGGAAACCCATTCTGAAGGCAATTCCCAAAGGTAACTTCTACGGATTTTTTCTTTAAACACTAATAGTATCACAGAGATAAGTGTTTAATATTTCAAAGTAACTACTCAGAAGAACAAATAAAATTTAGGTGAATAGTATATTTTCGGGAAAACTCATTAGAGTCACAATTTGCCTAGAAGATGTTGTCTTTTAAAATGTTATTGTGAGAAGCTTAATAAGCAAATCTTTCTCGTTCTTTGTTCACTTCCCTGTAGCCCTCAACACTCAGCCCATCCAATGTGCCACCACATTTTTCATTTTTCCTTTGGTGATGTCTCTCTTACATGAGATCCTTCTTCTCTAGCCCCCATCTCAATCTTTGTTGCTCTTCTTACAGTTTTATGTGTTGGTTCACATCTTACACACACACACACACCTAGAATTTCCCTCCTACTCTTCTCTACTTGACAAACCCTACAGATCCTTCAAGGTCAACTCAAACTCCACCTGTGTGGCCTTTGCTGGCCTCTTGCACTTACTCTGTCACTTCTCTTGTCACTCTATGTAGGGTAAAAATTCCATCCCTTGAATTGCTGAGGGTCATGAAATGAAGCTTGGACTGATTTCTAATCACAGGAAATCCAGGGTCAAAATTAAAGCAAATTTCAGTTGGGTAAAAGTCCGATTTGCTAACGAGAAATGCTAAATTAACAACAGGAAGGACTCGATTTTATACTTTCAGTCTCTTCCAAATTTAGAACCACATTTGGAAGTTTCCTGGGTACGCTCTGCAGAGAGAACACACATCTAGTCCTCCTTCAGGTATAATTAAGAAGTATGATTCAGGACGGCACCTGTGGCTCAGTGGGTACGGTGCCAACCCCATATACCGAGAGTGACAGGTTCAAACCCAGCCCCGGCCAAACTGCAACCGGAAAACAGCCGGGCGTTGTGGCGGGCACCTGTAGTCCCAGTTACTTGGGAGGCTGAGGCAAGAGAATCACCTAAGCCCAGGAGTTGGGGGTTGCTGTGAGCTGTGTGACGCCATGGCACCCTACTGAGGGCCCTGAAGTGAGACTTTGTCTCTAAAAAAAAAAAAAGAAGTATGATTTAAAGAGATGTGATCAATCGGAAACCATCAGAGCACAGGAATATTGGGCAAGAAAAGAAAAAATTAGTACCTCATAATAGAAAGATTGAAGATAGATGCTGGATGAGCTAGGACAAAAATCACACCTATCGTTTTGATAGTAAAAAAAATTGTTCAGCCTTCTGATGTCTGTACCCTCAACACTCAGCCTGTCCTAATGTTCTCACATTCTTTATGTTGCTTACTTTTCTCTAGAGCAAGAAAATGAAATTACAGATGTAGCAGCAAAAGCACAGGCAACAAAGTCAAAAATAGACAGCTGAGATTCCATCAAACTAAAGTTTCTGCACAGCAAAGGAAATAATCAACAAAATGAAAAAAACAACCTACCAAATGAAAGAAAATATTTATAAACTATATAATGGATAAAGCATTAATACTCAAAATAATATATAAGGAACTCATACAACTCTATAGCAAAAAGAAAAGAAAAGAACGTGATTTTTTTAGTGGGCAAAGGACCTTACTAGATATTTTTTTCCAAAGACATACAAATAGCCAAGAGGCATATGAAAAGGTGTATCACATCACTAATTATTGGGGAAATGCACATCAAAACCACAGGGAGATATCCTGTCACACTTATTAGGATGGCTATGATCAAAAGTCAAAAGATAACAAGTGTCAAAAAATTAAAAATAGAACTACCGTATGATCCAGCAATCCCACTTCTGTGTGTGGACCCAAGGGAAATGAAATCAGCATGTTGAAAAAATGCTGCACTCCCATATTCATTACAGCATTATTCAAGATAATGGAAACATCCTAACCGCCCATCCATGGGTAAATGGACCAAAAAAATGTGAAACATAGACACACACATATATTAATATATGAACATTGGTCAGCCTTTTTAAAAAAGAAGTAAATCCTGCCATTTGCGACAACACAGATGAACCTAGAGGATGTTTTTTCTAAGTAAAATGAGCCAGACACAGAGAGACAGATACTGCATGATCTTACTCGGACACGGAACCTTAAAGTGTAGAACTCAGTGGAAGCCACAGAAGGGTGGTTACCAGGGGCTCAGAGTGTGGGGGAAATGGGGAAATACTACATATTGGTCAAAGGATACGCACTCTCAGTTATCAGATGAAGACGTTCTAGAGACCTAACATACAGCCTGGCGACTATGCTTAATTAATAATGTATTATATACTTGAGATCTGCTATAAGAGTAGATCAAGTATTCTCACCACATGCAAAAAAGGGTAACTAGGCAGGGCGGTAGATATGTTAATTACTTCAACTGGTAATCATTTCCCAGTGTCTACAAGTATCCAATCATCACTTGGTACACTTTCAGTACATACAGGTTTTACTTGTCAGTCATGCCTCAGTAAAACAGGACCAAAAGTGCAGAGAGGACTTGCAGGGAAAATTATCAGCAGATTTGCTGTGAAGTATCTGATTCTTTTTCCCCTGCAGGAGGACCTTACAGTTTTTCTTATTGACGTATAAGTTTACATACTAAGGCTATTAATGCTTTGTTAACCATATGTATAACAAACAAGTATTTCCCAGATGGCTGGACATCTATTCCCACATTTCTCTATTAATCCATCATTCCCTATAGATTTAAAATTGCCACCAAGGCTTTATTCCTAGCAGGGAAGATGTGTGCGTCTCTAAAGGACAGATGGTAAGAGTGGGCTTAAGGGTGGGCCCAGAACAACTGCACTCAGAAACCTGGTAGTTTTTTTTTGTTTGTTTGTTTTTAATGCAAACTGTAGTGATTCAGCAACATTATGGCTGGGAATAACAGAGAAATAATCTCCACATTTTGGTCTCAGAGTACGTGGCAAAAATATTGAGTTTGGAACATTTCTAAAATGCAATATAACTCAGACTCACTTCAGCTATGATTTCTATTACTCTGCATCCAATCCCATCCCTTTGTGTTATGGAAGATTAAAAACCAAGTTTCCTTTCATCTTAGCACACACTATACATTTTATTAAAACAGACATGAGGCCAGGTGGGTTGTAATCCTAGCACCCTGGGAGGCTGAGGCAGGTGGATCGCTTGAGCTCATGAGTTCAAGACCAACCTGAGCAAGAATGAGACCTCATCTCCATTAAAAAAAAAAAAAAGTAGAAAAATTAGCTGGGTGTCATGGCATGTGCCTGTAGTCCCAGTTACTCAGCATGCCAAGGTAGGAGGATCGCTTGAACCTAAGAGTTTGAGGTTGCTCTGAACTATGACTCTACGGCACAGAACCCTAGGGAGACAGAGTGAGAGTCTGTCTCAATAAATAAATAAATAATAAAATAAATAAATAAAAACAGACATAAATGGCTCTATCACTACCCTTGCAATGGCGTTCCTGAGGCAGCTCATTGGAATTAGATTGGAAATTCACTAAGATCAGAGGATTTTGGAGCTTCTCATTTGGAAAACACTCGAAAGTTAGCAAAGCCAGGCATCTTCTCCTTTGGGCTCAGGGCCAGGTTCTCATTTAGTCTGGAAAGTACCTATTTGAAAGAGGCGTTTTCCTGTTGCTCAGTTTACACAATTTCTTTTCCTTTCCGTTTACCAGAAACCTGCACAGTGTTTAACCAAGCAAGCAATTATGCAAAGAAGTCCCATACTAAAAATGGTAAATCAGTTTGTAAATTTTTATTAGTCTCCCTAAATTCTGTTGAACACACAGCAGCAAACTACAGGTAGTATCAACCGAATCTTTTGGGGAAACTGGTTAAGCCCTAGGGATTAAGGGCAAGCTGCCCAAGTTAGGTGGGCAATAAAGGACCAATGGGCAACCCAGTGCAGGCAGGGGAGGACAATGACCTGGTCAGCTTTAGAAAGCTGAGCATGCAACACAGTTGATACAGACCAGAGGCATGGGTTAAGGGTGGAGTAGACACGGTGAGACCTCCAAGGCACACCTGCCCGAGACTGTTCCGCAGCATGGATCTCTCCAGTAAAGGCAAACTGCTCCGTTCCTCTCATTTCTTGAATGTCATCCAGTGACAAGCCTCGGTGTCTACGCCTGGCTCCCACTAAGATCTGTGCGCTCTCAGAGCCGAATCTTCCAGATGGCTTCCAGCTCTCAATTCCAACCTCACCTGAGCGGGTCTGAGGCAGGCAGCAGCAGCCTGCAGGTTGAAGGAGAGGACATCAGGGTGGCTGTGGACAGGAGGGCAAGTGGAGGGAAGCGGCCACAGCACAGTGTGTTACAGGTGGAGACTGTGAGGAGTGGTCTCGGAGATCGGGATGGAGACCGATCCTTTTGCCTTTGTGGTTTTCCTTCAGTCTCCTTCTAACGCAGGGAATGGTGATCACAGGAAGCCAAGTCAGATTCAGCAGGTTTGTGCCCTTGGAGGAAAGTGGGGGTGGGGGCCAGGTTTAGGCTGGAGCCTTCCAGGCTCACAAGCGGTACATCATCCCCCTCATAGGGCTGCCTGCAGGATGGACATTTACATTCTCTAGCCAGGCCCTTGTCCAATGCAAGACGTGCATAGCCCAGCCTCTGCTCTCTGACTGCCTTTCCCCAGGCTCCCTAACAACTGTCCTCCTTTTGTGGGCACTGCCCATCTTTAGGCAGAAGGCAGCCCCACTGCAGAGAGCCTCGCTGCTGGCCCTGACCTGTACTGGCAAAGTCCATGTGCCACCAGGGCACCTGAGCTCTCCAATTCTGGTGTGCAGCTCTGTGACACCCCAAGCCACAGTGATCATCCCAAGAGAACCCAAGTTCCTTCTGGCCCTTGGAACTGAGTTGCCTTTCACGTCCTTGGGTACACTTTTCATTGACAAGCACAGTGTGGTAGACAGAGGAAGTCACAACTCTTGGCTCAGAACTGTGGGTTCACCTTACCCTCCAGCCCCAGCCCATCTCTGCTGCACACAGCTGCTGACAGGTTTTTGTTTGGCCAGAGCGGGTCCCAGGGGCTGAGAGCTGAGGAGAACATTTTGCTCTCCAGCACTGATCCCCAGAGTTCTGACCACCCTCTGGAAGCTTTGAATCTGTTCATTGTCACTTTACCTGCCAAACCCATCAAGACTGTGGCCACACCCAGAGACCACCACGCAGAGCTAACCCTTCATGTCCACACGAGGCTCTCCCCCACTTGTCAGAGCTGGACTTGTGAGACAAGCTCACAAATCCTGAATCCCACTAAGCCAGCGGTTCTCAACCTGTGGGTTGCGACCCCTTTGTAACAATGAAAATACATCCTGCATAATTTGCATTACGATTCATAACTAGCAAAATTACAGTTATGAAGTAGCAACGCAAATAATTTTATGGTTGGGGGTCACCACAACATGAGGAACTGTATTAAAGGGTCATGGCATTAGGAGGCATTAGGAAAGCCAAAGTCTAGGAGATGGGGCACAAGCCCATGGACCCAAAGAAATGGTGCCTTTCTCTCCCCCAAATCTGTGTGCCACTTAAGTGAATTCGTCAAACCTTGCAAACCCAGCCTGCAAGGCCCATGGGCCACTTCCATCCTAATAGCTTTTTCACCTCTCCCTAGGGGGGATAGAATTATGCCCCAGGCTTTTGCTGTAAAGTCAATTAGCTCTCCCAGGAAATAGTGTGGTAGAATTTAAAGTTTATAATTGATTTTTTTTCTTTAGTAATTGACCGGCTAAAATGACCCTTACGATCCCCGCCCCCTAGTGTTCAGAGCCTGTATATAATCCAGTCACCTTAAAGGAGATTTACTTCTAATCAATAGAATAGGGCAAAGGTGAAGTATATTTCTTATTCTCTGAAGTGTATTTTTATATCCTTTGACCCCACCACCACCACCACACTGGAGTCTTTTTCTTGTTTGTTTTTTAAAAAGTCCAAAGAATGGAGAAGAAAATAATAGGTTGCTAAGTACTCCCATGTTCTAAAATAGGGGGTTCCCAATTGCCTTGCAACCCTCAGCCCAATACCAAAATGAGGATATAGAGTGGTTTAAATTTAAAAGGTCCAAAGAAAGAAGTTCTCTGGAGAAAGCCGTTGGGGTGTGAGCGTTTATACTCCACACCACAGTGGTAGAGGGGAAGGAGTGCCCCCGACCCCAGCCTGGAAGGAGACCCTTCAAGGAGCCCGCTGCTCAGAATTTGACTTGTGTCCCCTAAAGCATCAGAGGACACCATGGCCTGTTATCTCATTTCAAGAATAAGAAACCCAAGGGTCAAGAGATGAAGGCTGTTAGCATAGTGACAGGGCAAAACAAAAACAAACAAGTCACATTTCCATTAGCCAGAGGACAAAGGGTCTACAGGTAAG
Organism: Galago senegalensis; assembly: GCA_963575145.1. NCBI lineage: Eukaryota > Metazoa > Chordata > Mammalia > Primates > Galagidae > Galago > Galago senegalensis. The sequence continues at coordinate 7,670 of CAUYTI010075434.1, read as the reverse complement.
AAAGTTACAGTCTATGGTTGACCCCTGAGTTTCCATGGGTCAAGTAGATACCCCAGAAAGTAATTATGTTTGAGAAGCCATTTTGATGCGAATTTTTCCCCCAAAGGCAGGCTGCCAGAGGAAAAAAACTGCAGAAATATCAGCAGTAACAGGCTGTGGCATGCACTTTCAGGGGCAGGAGCTAAAGAAATGACTTGAGATGTCAAGATAACCAAATATAAAATAGCTAGACACACACAAGAGTCATATGAATTACCTTGCAAATTGAATATTCTAGACAGGAGACAAATACCATGTTCTGTGATAGGAGTACTTTTTATTTAAAACATCCCTCCCCCAAATACTAAGATTGGGGTGGGGGGAACTTGACCACCTTCTTTAGTTTATGTATAATAAATATGTATACATGAATAAATAGGTAATAAAAGCTGAGACCACTCTGAGAATTAACAGAAAAACAGGGGCAACTTACTCTCATTTGGTATTTTTAAAAACTATTTTTAAATTATGGTAGGTGGTATTGACACAAAAATAAATCAGTAGAACAAAAGTGAAAGTTCAGAAATAGACTTTAGTCTATGATTCAGTATATGAATTCAAATCACTGGTGGGGGGGGCGTCAATGAACAAGACAACTAGCTAACTGTTTAGTAAGAATTAAAAAAAGATACTCCCTCCCCCCACCCCACCAACTCACTCCCTATCCTAAAATAAATTTCAGATGGATTAAAGATTCAAATGTGTTTTTTTAAATGCTAGACTGTATTTAGTACCTGGAGATTGGAAGGTCCCACATAACGAAAAAGACTGATAAATCTGAGTATACAAATTTAAACTTTTTTTTGTGGTGAGGTATAACACAAAAAAGGTTATAAAAACAAGGTTATCGCTTTTTCAAAATGATAAACTAGAAAACTGTTTACAAGATATGACAGCTAAAAATTAACATAAGTAAGATATGAAGAGCTTTTTTCTTTTCTTTTTTTTGAGACAGAGTCTCACTTTATTGCCCTCAGTAGAATGCTGTGACATCACAGTTCACAGCAACCTCCAACTCCCGGGCTTAGGTGATTCTCTTGCCTCAGCCTCCGGAGTAGCTGGGACTACAGGTGCCTGTCACAACACCCGGCTATTTTTTTGTTGCAGTTTGGCCAGGGCCGGGTTTGAACCCGCCACCCTCGGTATACCAGGCCAGCGCTCTATTCACTGAGCCACAGGCACTGCCCTGTAAAGAGCTTTTTCAAACCAATAAAAGACAAACAGGCCAAGAGCTGAGAAAAATGGCAATTCACAAAGACAGATTTACAAACACCCAATCAACAGAGATGTAAACAGAACACTGCAACATAATTCTTAATTAATCAAGATTATCAATTGTTAATTAACCTAAAAAATTAATAAAGATTAACAATGTTGTTAATGGTGGCAAAGCTTCCTACTGACGCTTTGATGAAAATCTGTATAAACTTTTGTGTGAAACTCCTCGGACAAGATGTAGTACAATATAAAATGTACACAGTTCCCATTCCAACAATTTTAGCTCAGGAATTTGGCATAAGTGATAATTGCATACATTTATACAAACTTGTATAAGAATGGTAAGCATCTAGAAACACTCTAAATGCAGCACGCACAACAGAGTATTTTTTTTTTAAATAAATTATGGTACAAACTTATAAGGCAGTCATTATTGACATGAAAAAATGTATCCAGGAAATGCTGATGAGTAAGAGAATCATGTCACAAAACCACATGCACAGTTTGACCCCTATTTGGTAGCCCTGAGTTTTGCTCAAAAGGTACACACATACCTTTTGATATGGACACACACACACCCCCACCTATCCCACCAAAATGATTCACTCTGTGAAACAAGAGCACCCACTGCTTTTCAAATTGACTTGGTTCACTGTCTCACCACCCCACAAACTGGGCCACAGAAAAGGCCAAACCCTCCTTGCTCTCCAGAAGTGAGTACTTGGGTTTAACCAAATATGGATGTGGTAGGTCCTTACAACACTATCTGATTGACTGCTGACCCTAGTTTTCTCTTAGAAGACGAGAATGAATAACCGGAAATTTTATAAAATCAGAATGTAAGATTAGCAATAAATAGGGAGTGCTGAGAATTCTTTTTTCCTTCCTTCAAAAGCGATTTAAACATAAACTTTATTCTAAGCTGATGTAAAATTTCAAGATAATCCCTTCTGCTCTGGTCTTATCGTAAGCACCCAGCTTCAATCTCACATCTTGGGTCAGAGAATCACCTATTTCCCCGAATAAACCTACATCCATTGGTTTGATTATTCATGGCTCTTTCTAGAATGGATTGGTAGAGGTCCATTACAGTGAAAAGACACGCATAAGAAGACACGTGTGCTATAATAAAAGCAATAGTTTGTATATGTACATGTATATAACATTGAAAGGTCTGACTTCCTCAGGAACCAAAAGGCTATTCAAAGATTAGCTCAGGAGCTAGCTCAAGGGCTACCAAATGTCAGGAAGGAAATCTAGACTCACAGCCTAGTGAGTCTAGTTCAATACCTGAAGTGTGGGGCCACCAGCTTGGCCTCACTGAACCATTTGGAATAGTTAGAAGAAATAACAAAGTCAACATTTTTGGTATTTTCATGATTTTATATGAACCACTTTTACTTTCCTGCCCTGTACCCAGAGGTTGATATTTTAATATTTAGTCAGTTATTTTAACCAGAAACTTTTGACACTAAGCAAATGGGATTTCTTCCTCCTTTTTATGACAATTATGCTACATTCCATGTAGACAACTAACTGCATCTTTGGCCATTAATTCTAGAGCTGAAAATTGGTGGGGGTGGGGGCGGCTATAACAATGTGTGGCATTTACAGAACTGGTGAGAGGAGGCTCAGATTCTCTCTTTTGACAAGATGGGCTTTTAGGGGAAATCCTTACTTATCAGAGGCCCTGCCCTATACAAACCACAGTGATTTGTTATGATTCCCAATCTAGTTCAGGAGCCATGAAAACAGTATGAGTTCGAATTGTTGCACATAAAAATGAAAAATTGAGAGCAGTCTGTATTAGTCTATTGAGAGCAGGAAGGGTTTTAAAGGTTGATAATAGGTTAGTCTAAGGGTAGCACCTCAGAAGACACAGGTCAATCATTCCTGATGCTGCCTAGTACAGGGAGGGGCCAGGGTGGACAGCTGGCATTAAATACTCAAGTGTCAGCATATTACCCACCCCCACCAACTCTTCCCAGTTGAGTACGTATATTTTGGGCTCCCCCAGTCCCAGGGCGGAGCAGCTTCATGGGCCATTTCCACCTGTTCCTATCATTTCCTCATCTGCCCACAAGCCCAGGCTACTCAGATTCATCCCCACCAATACCCGGTGGGCCAGTGCAGACCATGCCCGCCCACTGCATTGCAAGGAGTGTCCTTTTTCTCAGGACTAATTCATTTTTGCTGTACCCTGAGGTTGTGCAGTGTTAACTGTCCTCCTCTCTCCTACCCTATGGCTTTTCTTCTCTGAGCCTAGTGAGCAAGTGAAGAAGAAGGAGGGATGCCACAAGCCTTGGGCTTAACTGTCAGAGAGGAAAGTCAGAAAATACTGATTCAGGGTATAAAAGTCCAATCTAACACACTCCATCTGTAGACTCAGCAGCATGTAGATGGCAGACCAGTGCTGCTGACCTCTGATGTTTCACGGTCCGCGATGGTATAACCAATAGCCAGGGTTAGGTGGTTATGGGCTCAATACCGTTTAACCCACTGTTACTACACTCCCATTGAATCCCAATTTCTTATAAAGGAAGACACAGAGCACTTTTAGGAGATGCTCAGTAATAAAAAATTAACCAAGGGAAGAATAATCCTAATTACAGCATATTTTTACCAGGATGCAGACATTAATTTGAATATATAGGACAACAGGAATTGTATCAAAATAATACTGCCTAACAGATGTAACAGGGAACTTACTGGTGTAGCTGGGATGGTATCTCTTCTAGTTATATACCAACTAATTGCAGGAAAAGGGCTGCTTGCCCACGTCACTGTTCTCTATCATTTTCAATGGCCTCCTTCATGAAGTCAAACTCTAGCCCAAACATAAGCCCATCTCATTGTATACTGTAAAAGACTGGACTCTGAATTAATTAACAGACATGCTATGGAGAATGCAGATGCCTGCGTTCCATGTTCCATTACAAGAGCTAATTCTTAGACATCACTCAGAGGAAGTCCCAGCCCAGACCCAAGAGATCTGTAGCCTGTGGTCAATACCACACTGCACATCGAGGGTCTCAGGTTCAGAGATGTGGAACTGGTCCTGTCGCAGGGAAGATGCCAGCAATTCCTGAGTTTTCAGGACTTTCAGGGACTCCAGTGGGACAGCCACCATCTTGAATCCAGGAATGGGGCCAAGCTGAGAAGGAGGAAAGCTGTAGGCCCACGTGCACCCCCTGGATGAATGTTACAAGGGGTCTCTGTGCGGGCACCTCAGAAGCAGTCAGTACGTCTGTCCCAGTGGGGCTGTGTCTTTCCCACACCGCACCCATGTGCACTCTAGAGGTGGAGGGGGAAGAGGGAAGAGACAAATAATGAACACACTGTCCCCCCACCGTGCGGCCCTGCAGCAGCTCACACACATACTGCTGGGAGGGGAAGGCATGGAAGATCAGCCGTCCTTCTGTGTGTGGCCAGGACGGCCAGCACTGTCCCCACTCTCTCCCTGGGCCAGAAGGACAGGGTCAGTCATGCCTCCACCTGCTGAATGTGCTTTGCTGAGCTCAGGACAACCGCCACCCACACCCCCTTTGCCTCCCCTCAGCCCCAGCTGCTCTTCATGACTCCAACCCATCCTCCCATCCATTCCACTCATTTCTCAAAAATGACAGCCTCACATACCACACTGCTGAGAAGGAGAGGAATGTGAGAACGATCACAACAGCCACGGAGCCCAGTCCAACACCCACCATCTGCTGCAGCATGAGTGATGAATCTGTGGGACAAAACCACATGCTGAACCCAGAGTGCACCGTACTGTGGCCCTCCCAGGGGGTGCCCACACCCAGCTGTGTTCATTCCATCCTAAACCAGAGCTTGGCCCAACTTAACAAAGAATCCCAAGAATTCCCAGAGTGCCTGTGTGCCTCCTGAGCTCGCCCTGTGGATGTGAGGCCTCAGGAAACCACAGTGCAGAGTATGTCTAAAAAGGAAGTGTAAAGCCAGACCCTATTAAAGTTACAAGGGAGAAAAAAACTATCCTGTTGAGAAAAGGAAGAGCACACACAACGTGCTGCTTCCCTGTGGTCCTCTCTCAAGTCAATTCCGCTTGACAGACTTTTATAGAAGTCTTCCTTTGCATGGAGGAAGAAATCATCCTGACATCATTTGAAGTTTGGTTCCATCCAAGACCAAGGAAGATTTTAAAAAAGAAAATGAAAATGAATTTTGTTCCAAAAATGAGAGTTAGGCTGTCCATTAAATAAAATCATTTTCCCTATTCCTCAACAAGGATCATACACCCTGTTCTGCTTAGCAGGTTGCCAAGAGCATAAAATAAGAAAACCGATGTAAAAGAGCTTTGAAAGACACACTGTCTATTGGAAATCATCACATGCCAAGTCCAAGAAGATCCATGTTTATAAACTAAAAAACACCTACAATTGATTTGCACATTGGGGTCAAGTGACCGAATCAGAACATCATGTTCTAGACTAGAGCAAACATTTCCTTTGAATTTGCAAACACTTATTTAGCGCTTACTATGTGCCCAACACCGTCCTAAGCACTTCACAAATATTAACTAATTTAGTCTCCTAACCACCCTTTATATTTAGTCTCCTAACCACCCACTGTTATTATTTCCTCCAGATAGATGAAGAACCAAGGCATGGAGTGTTAAGCACAGCTCGGACCTCTGTGGTTCCACTGGAAACTCCGTAGGGTGCCCCGTACCAGCAAGAGCAGTCATGGGCTGCATCTCTTACTAAAGAGCCCTGTAAAATCCTCTCCCTCACAAAATGCTGTCAAGAGACTTTCTAGAAAAACATGGCTCATATTGTTTGGCTGCTTTAGGATTCGTAAGAAAATGGCCTTGACACTTTAGGCAGCTAGATTATAAAACGGAAGAACAACAGTAGTTAAGTTAGAAATTAGTAAAGAAAGACATGAGGAGAGTGACTTGTACATAGAAAGGAATAAGAGAGAAAGCCTAGAAACAAAGCCAAGTATATCAAGTAATTCCAAAGCTTAAATACTGGAGTCAGCTGTCCAAGTCTTTATCTGAACACTGCCACTCGCTAACTATGTGACCTTGAGCAAGTTATTCAGCCTATGTGGGTATCAGTTTCCACACTGAGGGATGCTATAATAACACAGGAGTGACAATAATACTACCCACTCTGAGTGAGGAGAGATAAATAGTTAATATATGTGAGAACAGAGCCTGGCTCAGCCCAGGCAATTAGCAAATGTCAGATCTTATGAATTATTGTTCCCGTTATTGTTTTGATACCGTTTCAAATCACTGGGGAAATGATAAATTATTCATAACTAGTGTTGATAAAATTGGCTAACCATTGAGAATAAAACAATTTCAATTGCTAGAGTGTTTACCACACCCCCAAATAAAATCCAGATGGACTAAAAGATTTACATGGAAACCTAAAAGAATTAGGAAATATTAGTGAATATTTATCTAATATTAAAGCAGGTACGAATTTTCAAAGTATAATATTAACGTAGGAACCTTAAAATAAAAGAATGAGAGACTGAACCACATTAAACGTATGCATTCATTATACCAAAAAAACCCATAAGCAAGATTAAAAGATCAAAATGGAATGAAATATTTGGGATAATAGGGGAGGGGTTAATATATAGAGAGTGTTACACATGAATAAAGAGAAGACAAACACCCCAGTAGTAAAGTGAGCAAATTCTATGAAAAGAGAATTCACATATAAAACATGATTGCAAACAGTGGACAAACCTTTGATCAAATTCTCTCTTACAAGTAATGGAAGTGTCAGTTAAAACACTGATATGCCTCTTTGTGCACTAAATTATCTGGGATAGTCTGTGGTTTTTTAAGAGAAAATACAGCCTTGGAGAAGGGGGGGAGCTTGTACTTTCCTGCACTGTATTTCATCCACTCGCCCCAGTATTCCTCCCAACTTTGATCATCCATTTTTTTTCTCTATATTTTCCCCTCTAAATTCTGCATATATTTTTAATTATCAATTGATGAAAATGTTGAAGTGAGGATGACGGTGGACAGAGATCCATGTTGTGTATATTCCTGCATTGGACATTAACTCATTATGTTATTAATAAATATTAATGAGTGGATGTCAATCGTGTACAGTCAAACAGCTTGTTTCTAAGCCTACACACAGCCCCCACGTCCCCACGTTGTGCATAGGATATTAAATGTTTGCCGAAATCAAAACATATTATGCCTGCCATATATATATATTTTTTTATCATTATAGTTTTTTATTTTTTGGCTGGGGCTGGGTTTGAACCTGCCACCTCCGGTATATGGGGCCGGTGCCCTACTCCTTTGAGCCACAGGCATCACCCCATGCCTGCCATATTTTTATGACCAGTTATTAACTCTGTGCAAGAAAATGAAAGAAATTTAACCTTATCTTCCCTTGGAACTCCCTGAGAGCAGC
>CAUYTI010075428.1:0-98401 GCA_963575145.1 Galago senegalensis | reverse complement strand
TATTTTAGAGGGCCTTTTAGAACACAGGTTGCTGAGCCCCGACACCCAGAGTTTTAGATTTACTGGGTCAAGAACTTGAATTTTGGCTCATTGCCTGTGGCTCAAGCAGCTAAGGTGCGAGCCACATACACCTAAGGTGGCGGGTTCGAATCCCCAGCCCAGGCCACCAATCAACAATGATGGCTGCAACCAAAAAATGGCCAGGCATTGTGGTGGGTGCCTGTAGTCCCAGCTACTTGGGAGGCTGAGGCAGGAGACTCACTTGAGCCCAGGAGTTGGAGGTTGCTGTGAGCGTGATGCCATGGCACTCTACTCAGGGGGATAGCTTGAGGCTCTGTCTAAAAAAAGAAAAAAAAAGAACTTTTACATAAAAAGTAGATATTGAACTTACTCAAGAGTTCTCAGCATTTACAATGATTCTTTCACTGTTTGATTTTGACTGTAATGAATCATTTTATTACTTTTTGAACTTTTTCTTCCTGAGTACAGCCTCCATCTGTTCTTGGCACCTAACTCTCCTGATATACTGCCTGTTTATGTCCAAAAATATTTTATTTGGAATTTTTAATCAGTGGTCATAATTAAAATTTTACTACAATCTTTATGGATTTGAACATTCATGCTTTTCCTTTTTATAACAAATCATGCTTTCTTCATGAAAACAACTCAGTGCAAGAACTTGGAGCGTGTTTCCACACTGCAGAGCCATTTAGAAAGTAGTCGCACCATTTGGCTGTAATTCATCTGTAAAATATTGTGGATCTCTTGCATATATTTTCCTCTCATAGCATTCTTTATTTCTCTTATGATTAATTCCAATATTTCAGGAATGGCTTTTGATCATTTTCGCTTTGCTTAAAAACTGACCTATGAAATAAATTTACGAATCATTTTGGAAATATATTTCTAATTTCCAAAATAGTCAATAATTATTCTTTTAGCTTTTATTATTTTTATTTTACTTATTTTATTTATTTATTTATTTTTGGAGACAGAGTCTCACTTTGTCACCCTCGGTAGAGTGCTGTGGAATCATAGCTTACAGCAACTTCAAACTCTTGGGCTAAAGTGATCCTCTTGCTTCAGCCTCCTCAGTAGCTGGAACTACAAGCACCCACCACAACACCCGGCTCGTTTTCCTATTTTTAGTAGAGATGGGATCTCACTTTGGCTTAGGCTGGTCTTAAACTCCTGAGCTCAAGTGATCAACCTGCCTCGACCTCCCAGAGTGCTCGGAATACAGGCATGAGCCACTGCTCCCAGCCCTTTGTTTTGCTTATTACTTTATTTCATTTTCACTCTTTAAAATATTTTTCTTGTAGTTTTCCTGAGAGTTTCTTCATTTTAATTTTCAAAGAACCAGCTTTTATATTTATGAATTTTTCCCCCTAAAATGGGATCATTAAGTGCTTCAGAGGGTGGCATACACAGGATCTGAATTCTAGGCTCTCTCAAGCCTTGTCTAGAATCTGAAATTTTCTATTTCTTTATCTTCCCCTTCTATTGCCCTTTAAACAATTCCCTTTTCTAAGAAGAGATTTAATATAATTACTGAATTTAGTCTTTTACAAGAGAATCCAAGAGTTGTCAATTAGGCCTTTACTCCTAGAAATATCATGCAAAAAAGGAAACAAAAAAAGGCCCAACTACTTGCCTAAAATGAAAGAACTATACTCATCTATACAGGGGGAACAAAAATTTACATGTAACTTACATGTAACAATAATCTTGTATGTAACAACATATTAGGAAATTGCCTGTGTTTGTTTTATACTCTAGATCAGTTTATATGCCTTCCTATTATGGTTTCTACAGATTAGAAACATTTTTTCTAGAAAACAATCTCTCTTGTCAACTTGATTTACCTACTTGTTTATTCGAGATGAGTTCTTACTTTGTCACCTAGGCTGAAGAGCTACCATGCCATCACAGCTCGCTGCAGCTTCAAACCCCTAGTTCCAGCCACCGTCCTGCCTCAGCCTCTAGGCCAGGTGCACTGTTCTACCAAACACTACATTATCGGTTTTTAAAAGACAACATATGAAAGTGTGTGCACCTTGTGCACTTATCTCTCAGTTTTCCTGGTTTACTATGCAAATCTTTGGTAGTTTGAATTTTTCTAGAAAATTCTTTGATTATAGTACTAACTAAAAAAGTGTACATAATATTTTCTGGTTTGATAAAAAATCATTTGTTTTCAGTTCTCTTTAAAATTATAGTAATACAATTTAAAAGATTTTTACATTCTTTAGAACAAAAAGAACAGTGTAGGTCTTTTTATGGGTGGAAGATTTCCACACAGTTTTGAAAGACTTCTACTTTCCAGCAGAGGAAGAAATGGCAATTAGCAAAGCAGGACAGAGGAAGCTTAAATTAGAATACAACAACAGCAGGGTGCATGCCGCAAGTGAGGAGGGAGAAAAGATGGCTGGCAGAGACGGGGAGAGGATGGAGGCTTTGGGAATTTGTATGTAATAAATGTACGCAAGAATAAGGCACAGGGCTATAAAAAGAGAGTCACTGGAAAGTCAATACTGAAGGGTCAGCTCTGGCCCTCGTTCTGGCACACCCAGAGCAGAATGGATTTCGGGCCAGTGTTTTAGTAGCTGGACAACTTCACTTGTGTGAAGTCCCAGGACAGGTGTTGAGGCATTACTACCCCAAATCAAAGATTTTCATCCTCAAAAATAAAAAAAGAAAGCTGACTACTAGTTAAAGGCCATATTGACAGACTTTAGCAATAACTATTGCAATAGAGGTTAATGTCTGGTAGAACTTGAGCATAACTCTGCCAAAGGAAAGGCAGGAAAATGTTTAAATGCTAGACTTTGCTAAAGAAAGGCACTGAAGGGCATTCAGTGGGTTTGGCCACACCACTAGGCCACCTGGGATTACTAACTGGTGCTTCTAGAGAGGGAAACAAACTTCTTCTATATTTATGACAGAAGGTAAGGGTACAGGTTAGAGCAAGGTGACCACTGAGGTCAGGCTTACTCAGGGACTGGGAGACAGAAGGTTTGCATTAGTAAGAGATGGCTCTCTGATCCTGGAGGAAACAGTTCTGAATGGTAGAAGATTAATAAGCCAAGAAAAGATTTAGAATCATACATTTTCTAAAGTAAGCTCTCTAAGAGGGGGTCCAAGGACCTATCTGCCTATCCCTGGATTTTGGTTGAAACAAACAGCAAATTCTGTTGGCAGCGTTCAGCTTTTTCTGTGGGCATTTTAGGAGTAGATGGAGTCAGCCTAAGGGTAAGACCCTGAGCTGCTGCAGGGCTGGCTGGAGCTCAGTGAAGCCTCCCCACTCAGGGGTGTGGATAATTTCTTATGTTTTCAATGTGAATGCTGAGAAAAAATTTTAGGAGAACAGGCACCTTGAAACAGAAAGACTCAGTTAAAAACAAGGAGGGGGGCAACTGGGCATGGATGGAAATAATGAATCAGATTTGGGGCACAGAGAACCATCAAACAACAAAATAAAATTAGGCCACATCAATTTAATTAACCACTAACTGGTAACTTTGTAGACAGACCTAGGAAATTTATAAATATATTATATATAAATATGTATATGGGTATATTAACTGTCAATGGAAAAGAAGCCATACTCTATAAAATAAAGAGATTTGTTCTGAGCCAAATTTGAGGACAATGACCCCTGAGCCATACCCAAGAAAACTTGAGCACATGGGCTTGTGTTGGTAGGGTTAGAGTTTGATTTTATACCTTTCAAGGAGATAGGAAATACAGGTAAGGTCATAAATCAATACAAGGGAGGCATACATTGGTTTGGCCCCCCAAAATGGGACATCTCAAAGCAGGGCTTACAGGGTACAGGTAGATTTAAATACTCTTAGGCTGACAATTGGCTGAAAGAGTTGGGCTCTGTCTAATAGACCGGGAGTCAGGGAAAGGTAATGCTGAGTTAAGAAAAGGGTCTGCAGGCCACATGCTCAGACTCAAGTGGTTCGTTATATACATTGAGGACCTGCAGGTAGACCTGGATAGGCTAGGCCTGTTCAAGAGTCACAAAAGATATCTCTAAGGAGTGGGGGCATGATGAGGCATGTCTGATCTTCTTTCTCAAGGCTAGAGACACATTTTTGGGATTCCCTTGGCCAAGAGGGAGTCTAGTCAGTCAATCACCCAGCGGTTCTGGAGATTTTATGTTAGCTCATCTAACACATTAATGTGTTTGTGTACATACAACAAATAATTTTAACTTAATAGCTTAGAAACAAAGTTGAAGAAATCTCCAAAATAAATAAACAAATAAAACAAAAAGTCAATAAAGCAAAGACTGAAAATATTTAAAGACATACACCCAACGAACAGAAGGGGTCATCCAAAAGGACTCATCAGTGCTTTCAAGGACAGCAGGCAGCAGATGGAGAGAATGCAGTGGACGTCCTGACATTCAGGCACAAAGATCCACAACTAAACCCATGGCATTCAATATGTCATTAAAGGTTTCATAATGTAAACAAAATCACTCAAGAAGGAATTAGGAGTGTTTGAAAGTCAGGCTTCTCCTTGGCACACAGCCCTTGATTGAAGAAGCCTTTTAAATACTATAGGAAAAATTCAAAGCCAGAAGGACTAAAATAATCTCTCAACTGAATCCAGTTAGAGCACACTCAGGGAGAGGTCCAGAAAGAGTGCTGGGGATGAGGGAAATCAAATGTTCCAACTAATGGAAACTTAAAACCCCTAGAGAATAAGTCAAACCATAGAGTGCCCTATGGGAAGCCGTTCACAGTTGACTCAAGAATAGTGTTGTCTGAACCACTCAGGGATCATGGTTTCAGGCCTAGAGAAGGGAGAACGTAATCATAGCATGTGATTTGCTTATTATATAAATCATATTAACTGGTGATATTTATGTGCCAGTTGTTTTAGAATCAATCTATGAAATTAAATACGATTCTACTTAGTAATATGAATAGTACTGAAGGTTTCAGTTTGGCAGGTGGAGGTGGTGGGAAGTGTAAGAAGAACTAATAAGAAATGGGAATTGACACTCTGACTTGGGAGCAGCTGAAGAGCTGGGGATACAGCTGCATGTGGAAAGAAAATGGTGGGTCGAGGCTGCAGGAGCAGGTGGGAATCCACAGCTCTTGAATCAGGGTCGCTGAGGTAGAAAAACTCTTCTGTGCATTGGCCTGCGCCTTTGGAGGTAGAGCCCAGCCACATCAGGGGCAGAAACGACTAGCTGTTTACACATTCTGCTCCATCTGCCAAAGAGCGAAGATAGGGCCAGGATTCTGCCATTAGGATAACTGGCAAGTTAATTTTTTTAGTGTTTGATTTTCCAAAATTTCTTCTTGATTGGCCTCTTTCATTTGGAATTTGGAAGAGTTTTATGAAAGGCTACTAGCCAGCTGACATTGTGTCCTAGAATTCTTCTGACGGATCTGAATTACAGTAGTCAAGAGTGCTGGTCTTTCCAAAGATCTTTTTCTGGTGTGAAAGAATTACACTCAAGAAACATGGTTTTGCTGCTGAAGTTCTAGACAGACACAATGGCAGATCAGTAGAAAGGTATTTTTTCACATATTTCTTATTCCTACTTTTCTAGAATTTGTTTTGTGCTTTTAAAACCTCTCATTTCCTGTGTTTTCATTTTATCTTTGCAATTCTGAAAGTATTTAAGTATAAAACTTTGCTACTCAAGGTCTTTTTTTTTTTTTTTCCCAGGCAATATTTATGTGAACCATGTGAGCTAAGGGCACCCAATCCGGCAATGCCAAGTGCTGCAGGAATTGCATTCATCATGACAGCAATTATGCTGGACCACACTGTACTCAGTTTCTAAGCCTTGTTAAGAATCTGTGTCTGAAAGAACCAAATGTTTTAGTATAGTAACTTTAAATTTCCTATTTGACTTTGGATGATATTTATTAGCAGTACATTGGTGTTTATTTTAGTGTGAGATCTTGACTCTCGGTTTTCTACAGTGCAATTTGCTCTCTTGTGCCTTCCGGTAAATAGTACCATCTAAGGTTACAACTCCTGGAATCAGATAATAAAATGACCCACAGGTCAGTGAAGTAAAGACATTTTGGCATTGATTGATACTTTAATAGCTGGGAAGACTTCTTAGAAATAGGACCATTTGGTAATGGTCTTTCACCTATCACTCTCCACTCTCTTTTTCAGTTTAAGGTAATGATTTTATGGTGGTTTTGCCATTCTTAAAGTGTGAACGTTCCTTTCAATTAAATGATGGTCAAAGATGTTTTGCCTAACAGACATCGTATAAGCCATCACCAAAAAGTTCACAGGGCTTGGCAAAAAATTTTCCAACCTTTGGGTTTATTAAGAAAAGTCTCCCCAAATGATAAACTGTATTCAACCTAGTAAGTGCTTCCCCAACCACTGAAGAAGCTTGCTCCTCCTTTAAGACAGATTTCCTGTGCCATAGTCCACGTGAAATATTCCATAAGGATTTGCAGTTTGCCCAGAAGAGCTGCCCCCTCCTGAGTGCTTCCACAGTATGTCCACGTCTCCACATCTTGGAATGGGACAGTGACCAGAAGGAACTCCCCCATTCAGCCCCATCCAGTCCAGTGGCCAACACCCATTGAGCACCCCTCTCCATCCACTTGCTGTTTTCAATTCCATTAGGATTAAAGCATGCCTAGGGTTGGGTCATCTATGTCACCTACATTTAAATTTAAAAAATCACAATAAAATACATTCTAAGTCTAGTACTTATGAAGACACAGTATTGCTCGGTTTGGGGATAATTTGTTACACAGCAACAGATTAGTAGTACACACTTGCCTTATTCCAAGGAATCAAAACCCACTTCTCTATTTCTGAGATGCACAATGTATACTACTCCAGGATCTGCAGAGAACCCCCAATCTGCTCTTTGCTTTGTAAACAAAACCAAACATATCCCCTTCCAGAACCTTCCTGTCTATTCTTCCCATTAGAAGCTCTACCTGAAGTCAACACACTGGGAACATAAGGCAGCCTCACAGCCTGCAGATTCATGAGGCAAGGTGTAGAAATATGGCCAGGAACCATGGATGGAGATAGATGAGGAGGCAATGATCAACCAAACTCCAGAACAAGAGAAAGGTCAGAGCTGGGACTTTGAGAATGCAGAGAAAAGCTTAGTCATACAAGGGAGCCCCACCTGTGGCCCTTGGGCTGCATGTGGATTATTTGAGGCCTTACTTATCTTGTCTTACTTATCTGCACATCAGATATCATGCAAATTGTGCACAGACCTTTGTTTTGCTCAGCTTTCATTAGTGTTTGTGTATTTAATGTGTGACCCAAGAAGACTTTGTTCCTTCCAATGTACAGTGGAGGGAAAAAAATCTTGGACACCCTTGATTGAGTTTGTTAACAAAATATCAACCTATTCAATAGACAGAATTGGAACTGGCTATCTTCCCATCAAGGTATCAAGAGAACTTCTTGTATCCTCACCAAAGTTATCATCTAGATTTTGGACTAAAGACATAGCTGCCTCAAGCAGTCCATCATATACATAGTGGGTATTCAAATAGTGTTCAGATGAACGGAAGGCCAGAGAATGATGAATGGAAAGCCTCCCTACAGTTAGTGGTTGTTAAGACTTCCTAATCTGATATGTAGTCGTCAGTCTGAACAAACACAATAAGCTGAATTCCTAATTCCATTTACTTTGGCTCACATATCTTATACAATAATGCTTATTATTTCAATATTAAAAGTTTTTCACATAAAAAATTAATAACTCAATATATGAACAAAAATACATCAGCTTAAGCTGCTTTTTTCATTACAATATGCTTCCCATGCAAATAGGGAAAGATTCACAATCTTTCAGTAAATTACTCATTATGGTTAGGATTTTTGTGATACACCATTTAACTTTTGAGGCTAAATTTTCATGGTGTTTTGATTTTCTAAGCTATTAGTCCTGTTAACCTAGATTTTCAAAGGGGATCAGATAGTCAAGATCATTCTTAGGTTCTTTAAAAAAAGAGAGAGAGAGAGAGAGAGAGAGAGAAAACTTTACTTTTTCTTTTTTTTGCAGTTTTTGGCCATGTCTGGGTTTTAACCCGCCACCCTGCCACCCCCAGCATATGGAGCCGGTGCCCTATTCCTTTGAGCCACAGGCACCACCCAGAAAACTTTATATTTTTAATTATCATCATGACATCAAATTATTTTATCAACTTAGTTGAGACACCTAATTTTACTGACTCTAACACTGTCTCTCACTTTTAAAACTTTTAAGCTTTAACTTTGGCTTCCAGAGTGTCTTATTCTCTGCATGCTATCATATAATTCATAATGCCCCAACTTAGTCACATACCTGGCTCTTCTTGCTTCATAGGATTCTCCTTGAATCTTTTCTTTCTCAACAGTAAGATCTTTGGGAAGAGACCATATCCCACTTGTAAGCACTGTAACTCTCCAGGTCGGTCGACCCACTGTGTTTATCCTCTGCCCACAAACACTCCCATCCTCCAAGTCAGCATGCATTTGAGACATCTCAATTTGTAAAGATGTCTCATTGCCCATGTACAAAAATAAACTTATTACTCTCTCAGATTAACTTCAGCATGTTTCAAAGTTCTAAATTAATTTCCCAGTTGTCAATTTTGTGATTTTTCAAGATAATTTAGCATCTGGTAATTTCCCATTGGCTTATAGATCAGAAGAATGATCTATTTTCTTTCCCATGGAAAGAGAGAATGATTTTTTTTTATTAAGTTCCATGCTTTGGAAGAAAAAGCTTAGGTTCTGATAATAAGTTTGGTTTCTATTTTTTTCCTAAATATTTTTAAGGCTATCTATTATAGTGAAAAAGTGAATACAAGTTCCATGGCAAAATGCAGCTCAGTTCCTCTGGAACAGTAGTCCATGGAATTTGTGGGTATTGACACACTCAAGAAATGCGAAGGGACCTTGAAAGTCCAATAGGAAGAAAACAGCCATATGGTACTTTCATGTGCTTAAAGGGAATGTTTTCTGGCCTGGGGAGTAAAAAACAATCTGTATGTGTGTGTGTGGTTTCTGTGTGTGGTGTATGTGTTTGTGTTTGTTTCCTGTGTGTGGGTGTGTGTATATTGTTTCTGTGTGTAGTTGAGTGTGTGTTTGTATTCATATTTGTGAAAAAAGTGACTATAAAAAATGTGTATGTAGATGTGTCTGCTTCTGGTGGTCCTGAGGCTAATTCCCTGGCTCTGAGAGTCAAAACCAGCACTCATCTCATCTCTTGAGGTCTTTCCTTTACTCTTAATGGCACCTAGACCCATGGCCACCTCAATTCTTTGCTGTAGTTAAATGGCTTCTGCTGTCCTCTTTCAACACTTTCTCATAAAACTTGACCTTTAATAAATCATGATTATTACTTATCAGTAAATCTTCATGGTTATGCCAATCAGATTTTTTAATTCAGCCTTTGCTGAGTCATAACAACTACCAAGAAATAAAATATTTTTATAATTATCATTAGCAATAATAAGAAAACAAGATTTCATTAAAAATTTATGACCTCCTTTCCAACTACCTTGCACGGTACTCCCAGGGGAGCCTGCAAGACAGGGCATAAGGCTTTATATATTCTGAGTTGATATAAATAACCACATAGTTCAGAAATATCTCCAAATAGACTCTTCCAATTAAATCACATCTTCTGACAAGCTGATCTTTTGAAATTAACACCTTCCTGTGAATAATTTAATCAAGTAATCAGATTGCCTAAAACCTAATTGAATTCTACCATATTTGGTAGGAGCCGGAGGCAGTTCTGGTGCATTGGAAATTTTCTAGAACCAATGCCAGCAGGTTCACAGTGGCTTTTCTCAAAGGTTTAAGGTTGAGCTGTGGATGAGCTTCCAGCTTTTTCTCTAAACTGAGTCACAACAGATTGGATAGGAAGGGACTGAAGAGGACCCCAGGGATACAGGCTCCACCTCTGACCCTCTGGAGGGACAGCTGCATGGCCCTTGGAATAGGTTTCCACTCGTGCACTCAGGAACTTGAGACATTAAATCGTTTTGTTCATTTAAGAGCATTTGCTCATTCATCTCTCCAACCCTCCAACAGGCATTAATTAATTCTTTTCTCTATCCCAGGTTCCCAGCTGGATGCTCAGTGGCACAGGCAGGTAAGGGCTTAGAGTTTGGGCATCTGTCTTGGAATCTCACTCAGGATTGTTCGAGGAAAAGCCTCCCCAGGATGCCCTGTTTTTCCATGTTATTTTCCTTTAGATGTCTTGTCTTGCCAAGGAATATTCTGGGTTTTTAGTTTTAACTTTTTGTCTTCCTTCTGGGGGCCTTGATTGCTGTAAACTTACATAGTATTAACAACAATATTCTCGCAGTTTTCTTTTACCATCCACATCTCTAATCTCCTATAATTGGAAGTGTGTCAGTAATTCATCTAATGAATGATCAAGAGAGGCCAGTGGGAAAAGTGAAAAGTGTTGGCTG
This sequence comes from Galago senegalensis, assembly GCA_963575145.1. Taxonomy (NCBI): domain Eukaryota; kingdom Metazoa; phylum Chordata; class Mammalia; order Primates; family Galagidae; genus Galago; species Galago senegalensis. The sequence continues at coordinate 87,956 of CAUYTI010075428.1, read as the reverse complement.
TGACAGAGAAAGGAGGCCTCCTGGGCTTGCTGGGCTCTATTGCAGGTCCTGTCTGAAGGAAGACCATGCGATTAACTTGTGAATAAGCTGCATTGAAGGAGCTTTCCATGGATGATGTCTGAAACTCTGGCAAGACCTGTGACTCCAGATGTGGACTTCAACCTTGCCATGGATTTCATCCCTGTGTCTTCACTCCTAAAATTTCCCTCCAAGCTTCTGTCACATATGATTGTTCCATAAATTTTAGGTGCCAGATATAGGTCCATATGCTTTAACATATAATAATAGCGGACAAAATAGTAAGATGAAACTTAGAAATACTAGTATTGGACTATAATATAAAGAATAAAATAGCCTTTTCAGGGGATGGCACCCAAGGCCAAGCAGGGAGCTGTCCTCCAAAGCCAGGGCCAAGGCAGAGGCTTTGAAGTCAAGAAAGCAGCACTGAAAGGCATCCAACACCACAAAAAAGAGAGAAGGTCCACACGTCACCCACTTTCCAGTTCCTAAAGATACTGCAGCTCTAGAGGCACCCCAAATATCCTCAGAAGAGTGCCCCTGGGAGAAACTACCTTGGCCAATATGCCATCATCAGGTTCCCCTACCACTGAGCCTGCCATGAGGAAGACAAGACTGCAGCACACTCCTGTTCCTGTGGGTGTCAGAGCAGAAAGGCCGGTGCCAGACAGGCTGTGAAGCAGCTCTGTGACATTGATGTGGCCAAGGACAACACCTACTCAGGACTGATGGACAAAGAAGGCATATGTTCAACCAGCTCCCAATTCCCATGCTTTTTTAGATATTGCCAACAAAATTAGGATCATCTAAACCAGGACCAGATGGCTACTTTAAAATATACGTATCTTTTCACCATAAAAAGAATAAAATTAATACTATGAATCTGTATGGGTATCAATAAATGATGAGATAAATAAAGGAGAAGGCATATATCTTTTTACAGGAGAATTTCAAATATCAAATGTAAAGGATGGAAGCAAATAGAAAATAACCGTTACAACACTGCAGTGACAATTGCAGCAATCCACAATGAATACCAAGATTAGCTGGTAAATCTTTAAGGAGAAATAGGAAAACAGGGTAGCTTCAGAGTATTTCCCCCCAAATATTTATTATTTACTGTAGAGGCTTGAAGATACATCCCCAACTTTTTTTTTTTTTTTTTTTTTTTTGAGGCATAGTTTCACACTATTGCCCAGACAAGAGTGCCATGCTGTCAGCCTAGCTCACACAACCTCAAACTCCTGGTCTCAAGTGATCCTCCTACTTCAGCCATCTGAATAGTTAGGACTACATGCACCTACCATAATGCTCAGCTAATTTTTCTATTTTTAGTAGAGTTGGGGTCTCACTCTTGCTCAGACTGGGCTTGAACTCCTGAGCTCAAGGGATCCTTCCACCTTGGCCTTCCAGAGTGCTAGGATCACAGGTGCAAACTACTGTGCCCAGCCCCCGAGTTCTTGGATATTCTTCTCTACAGGTGGACCTTAATTCCCTCCTCTTTGAGAAGGGGCTATACTTACTGACTCACTCCTAAAACACAAGATATGGAAAGGGAAAAATAGTATCTTTATAGTGGAGAAATCTGGCAGACACCACCAAGCGATAACAGTCAGTTATGGCTGCCATTGCCTGCCATAAATCACATTGATGTCACGTACCCCATGATATGACTGGATAAGAAGGGAAATTTGGTTTTATGTGACATTTGCTCATGATTAGACCAGGGTTATACATTTTCTGGAAGAATATAAGATAAAATTAAATTGAACAACAAGCTAAAAAATATCTGAGTCATACCCTACAACAGTGGAGCACCCAGGACAAAAGTGGACCAGATGGGAGTTGACTAAGAAGACAATGAGCTAATGAAAATCAGGGCTCTGCACTGAACCCTGGGGCAGAGAAAAGGAGATTAGTAGAAAAACTTACAAAATAGAATATTTTCTGTGGTTTAGTTACTAGTAGTCTATCAATGCTAATTCCTTGATTTGACACATTAACCATGATTATGCAAATTATTTATTTTAGGGAAAGAGAAAGGAAGCATATATAAAACCTCTCTATGCTATTTTGTGGCTCCTCCATTTCAAATAAAAAGTTTTATATCTATTACAGAGTAATGTTACTTCTGTTGATGATCCTAAGGTCTAGAGACATATGACATAAAATCCTATAGAGAGCACCCATCAAATTAAAACAGAAAACAAGAACTAAAGCTTTGACCATCCCCTACCAAATTTAAGCCTCAGGGAAGTCATTCCAAATCACTGGCCACATCACTGTGGTTAAGCAGTAAAGACAGGAGGGTGAAATGAGTCACATTGCAGATGGCTGCTCTTGGGATTGCAGTCCTGTGAGAGCTATAGAAGACACTTATCACCAAGACCCCACAAGAGGCCTGTTGAATCTTCTGTGGTGGATGGAAGCAGAGATAGGGATGAAAACACAGTTGTCTAGTTGGCTCTCCTGAGCTGTACACTGACTCCTCCCCCCCATGCACAGAACTGCAGCTACTGAGTGCTACTGGCCTGGCAGAGGATGCTGCATGGGACAGCAGTTCTGAGCATGCAGATTAAGCTTTCTGAATCGAACTGCTAGTTAATTGCAGGAAGGGCATTTAGCTTTGATCTTCATTTTGTTATTTGTAACAGGAGTAATAATAGACCTGTGAACAAGGATACAAAACAAGGAGGACCACTCAGGAGCTGTGCTATCAGATTTAGGTGCTACCTAAATCACCCTATCTGGGACACAGTGGTAGATAGAGAGCACCCCTGACATCTATAGGAAGCACACCTTCAATGTGTGTGAAGTCTGTATAAAGAATTGACCACCTTTGTTCACGACATGTTATTTTGAATTCTGTGATGACTCTCCTCATATGTTTTATTCCCACAGCAGGTCAATTTCCTCTTCAACACTCTGCTCCCCTTTCTTCTGTTTGCAGGCACTTTAGGTTAATACTAAATATCTCTGTGGAATAAGGTTTGTCTGTATCTCAGAAGAACATCTACTATACTCAACTGTCTGTCAGAACACCACAAAAGGTGCTCTGAAGTAAATTCCTGTTCCTAACTCTCAGTCCTCTACCAGCTGACAGGCTTTTCCACTCAGAAGAAGAGCTGCCATATCCTTTCTTTTCTCTCTCTCCTCTTTTCTGATCTCATTTTATTTTTCTTGTCTTTTCCTTTGTTTTTCCTTCTCTTCTTTCCCCCCTTCCTTCCTTCTTCATCATTTTTCTCAGAGAACTCTCATTTTTATTGTAATTATTGGATACTAGAAAAACAAAGGGTGTGAATGATGGCAAATTCTGATTCAGAAAATCAGTGAGTGATGCTGAGGCACTTATTGGGCTTTTACTACCTGGACTCCACAGGAGTATGGGAATGAGTTTCTGAAATTTAGATAGAAGTTGAAGATACAATTATTGCATTGAAATAGTTTGTGATCTCCTTTCTTACTGGTCTATTTTATTTTACTGTCTTATAGGAGAAATAATTAAAGTGTATCAGAGTGAATAAGCAGAGTATCATTACAAGTTAAAAAATATAAAATATTTAAAACGACTATCCTAGTATTATTGATACCAGACTTTCACCTTCAAGGGTTCTTGGTCTTGGTGTCTGGAAGAATGAATCCACAGATCAGTGGTAAGACAGGATTTACGTATAGAAAAGAAAAACAACCAAAACCACCAAAGCTCCTGGCAGAGAAACCCAGGTTGGGAAAGAGCTCTCTGGCTCCCTGTGTTTACCTCTCCTGCTCTCTGCACCAGTGCACATACAGTCACTTGGGGTTATTTACAAAACTCATCTGTTGCATTTAGCAGTTGTGGGTCCTCCAAAGTGACATTCAGCCTTACATTTAGCAAGGGGGGCCGGAATTCAGTTAATGAAGGGCTACAATCCCTTTAGTTCAGGCCTAGGAAAATTACATTAAATTGACCAGGCCACGACATAGACTAGCCCCAGAAAAGGTGGGGTTCCGGGCTCAGCCAGAAGGGCAAGTGAAAGGAGCCACCAAGGCCCCAGGGTCTCCCTCGCAGCTGTCTGGCCCCTCTGGCTCCTGGAGCCTCCTACCGCCCCATTGCCCACCCTCCAGCCAGCTGGTTCCTCCACCGACTGCGGCAGCACCAACATCACCAGGGCTAAGGCGGCGGGTTCTGGAGCCACCCTGTGTCATTATTATCATGCCTATCTTTTTTTCTTTTAGGTGGTGGTTAATAATTCCTTTTTAAGTGAACTTTATTTATTTATTTTTTATTAAATCATGTTTGTGTACATTAATGCAATCATGAGGTACAGTGTGCTGGTTTAATATACAATTTGAAATATTTTCATCAAACTGCTTAACATAGCCGTCACTGCATTTTCTTAGTTATTATGTTAAGACACTTATATTTTGCACCTAGTAAATTTCACATGTACCCTTGTAAGATGCCCAATAGGTGTGGTCCCACCAATTACCCTCCCTCTACCCATCCTCCTCCTTTCCCTCCCTCTCCCCTTTCCCCTTCTTCTTGGGCTAACATTGGGCCTTGAAGTTTCATAGTAAGGCTGAGTACATTGGACACTTTTTCTTCTGTTCTTGGGATATTTTGCTAAGAAGAATATTTTCCAACTCCATCCATGTAAACATGAAGGAGGTAAATCTCCATCTTTCTTAATGGCTGCATAGTATTCCATGGTGTACATATAAGTAATTTCATAATTATATAAATGGGGAATCATAATACTAAATATTCTGAGAACTGTTTGATTAGATTTTCCCAACCCCTAACAGGTACAAGCTTTTATCTCCTTGGTCAATATATCTACTGATGGGAAATTCACTATCTAGGAAGAAGGTACATATTAAAACCAATCAAATGCTATCATTTGACTTCTAGTCATTGGTCCTGGTACACACACACAAAGGAAAGTTAATGTCTCTTCTTGAAGACAGACCATAAAACCTTTAATTTAACAACAAACTATAGATCCACTTATTAGACTCTCATCTAACATTTATTTCTCCAACTTCCTTATGATGATATTTATTGATTTTATCAAAAGTCTTTCTGAAATCCAGGAAAAGTCCTTTTGTCCTAATCTGCCAGTGAAGGAACTTTAGAGATGAAGAACATGAAATAAGTATATTATTATTTTTTCTTAGAGAAGTCATGTTGTCTTCTGGGAACTATAATTTCTAATTCTTACTGCTCACAAATTATCCATGCCAGAGATTGAATGAAATCTTATATACTTTTTGGAGGACTATGGTAAAAAATAAATAAATAAATAAAATTAGTTTACTATTTGTGAATCCATGTGACATTTTCATATATTAATTTATGTGCTGCATTTATATTATACCATCATCTTTAATTGGGTTGTTAAGGAAATATTGTCTTTGAAAGTAACGTATTTCTTACTCTGCTTTCACTGAACTGTGAAGTATTGAGCATGCATAATATTTCTTATGGCATTGAGTTTGCTAACCCAGGTGAGTTATTACTGTATTTGATTTCTTGAAAGCACAAATTAAAGTCATTCACCTATACCAAAATAATTTTTAAAATAATAAAACCTTTTTTTAAGAAAAAGGGTGCTATATTGAAATTTATTAAGCTATGCTGATTGCTTTTTTCTACCCCTCATTTGACAGAAAGAGTCAGAGTTAAAAATTTCAGGTTTAAATTTTCTATCCACTTCAGAGACATTTTCAGCATCATTCTCATGTATTTTTTTCTTTTGACATCTAATATTTCCATTGCAAATATCAAACAGGAAGAAGAAGAAAAGGAAAAAACAGAACAAACAAACAAACAAACAAAAAAAAAAACCAGTGTTACACAAGCCACCAGAGATAGAAAGGCAGAAAGTAATGACTTTACATTTTGGTTCATTTAATTGTGAATCCCACATCAAAAATCTGGCACTAGAAACTTAGAAAGCAACAGTGAGGAAATAGAAAATATTATGTGAACATAACAATTTGAAGGATGACAGGGCAGGAAGTCTGTGTACAAGCTGCAGAATAAAGCTCAAGATGATCTCAATAGTAGGAAACACTGGCCCTCGGCATTTATAAAAACTATTACTGCCCCCTCACTATAGATAACAGGATCTGGAAGGCACACAGTATTCGTGCCTTTAGCTTCTTTTTGCTTTGGACCATTGGAATGTAAAATTGTTTTTCTTTTTAAGTTTAATGTGTATTGGACTATTGCCCAATACACATAATTTTCCTGAAAAAACTACTGATTTGCCACCCACATTTTTTGGTGTGATCATTGCATTTAAGAATTGTGAAATCTTGTAGCTTTGGGAGCACAGGGAAGAGATGATGAGCCAGATACAGCTTATGATCCGAATTGGTGTTAATCTGACAAATTAGGCAACTGACTGTGACCGACTGGGATTGGCTGGCCCGCCCAAAGGTCCAGGATGGGAGGAAGCCTTTCCAGAGTTTTCAGTTGTTGGAGTAAGTTGTGTATTGTGTGGAAAGCTTGGAAGAGTGGGCAGACTTGAACACTATACAGGAACCAGATTTGAATGTTGGTTGGAGTGGATTTGCTATAGGTTTGGCAGCTGGCGAGGCAGCCATTCTGAGGTCCCTGCTGCCAGGGGGCTGTGATCTTGGGAAGGTCGTGAGAAGGTGTTAGCAGGGGCCTAAAGCAAGCTGACTTAATTCCTCCTACAGGGATCAGAACTCCACAGATGGGACAGGCTGAGGGATTCCAGTACCTCACAGGAACTATGAGACCTGTCCTTGAAGGATTCTTATAAGTGTTAATATCCCAACACAGCAGAGTTTGAATGCTGAGGAAATAATCAAGCAATCACAAAAGCAATTAAGTTTGGAATAAGGATCATAGAGGTTGCGGCTCTGCTTTCTACTAAAAAAGCCACAGCACCACCTGGTGACAACATATTGTCACCAAGAGAAAAGAGTTCTGTTTATTTGGCCACAAGGAGGAGTTTGGCTAGGCCACTTCAAGATCTATCCTCTGAGACAAAGTAATTCGAAGCAAAGTAGGCAGTGAGAAGCAAAAAGGAGGACAAGGAAGTGAACAAGAAGAAAGAACACATGAGAAGGAACCAACAGAAAAATTTGGGCAACATGATAAACTAAAACTAAGCAATCCCCCCAGGGACCATGAAGCAGCTCCTGCAGAAGGTTCTACCCACAGAGATTTAAGGATCTGGCAGAGTTTAAGAAAATGAAGGAGATAATCAGGGAATGTAAAGATGCAGTAGAAAGTATACAAAATAGATTAGACCATAGAGAAGAAAGAACCTTAGAGCAAGAGGATAAAGATTTTAGGTAAACCAAGGAAGATAAAGAGGCAGTAAAGGAGAGAGAGAAAGCAGAACAGGAGCTTAGTGAACAACAAGACTCCATGAAGCATTCAAATATACAAATAATAGGCATTTCTGAGGTGGAAGAAGACTGTCCCAAAGGAATGGTAGCCCTATGAGAGACTATCATAAATGAAAACTTCTCAAGTTTTACTTAAAGACCCTGTCACACTCTTTTCAGATGGATATCAACTCCTGGATCATCTCAACCCCAACTGAGACTCTCAAGACATATTGAAATGAACCTGTTCAAAGTTAAGACGAAAGAAAAAATTCTGCAAGCAGCCCGGAGTAAGTGCCAACTGACTTATAGAGGCAAAGACATTAGGACAACAGCAGACGTTTCAACTGAAGCCTTCCAAGCCAGAAGAGCATGGTGATCCACCTTTAATATTCTTAAATAAAACAATTGCAGCCAAGAATACTATATGCTGCTTAACTAAGATTAAAAATTGATGAAGAAATCTTTGGGGATATACAAGCACTGGGGACATTTGCCATAACAAGACCAGTTCTACAGGAAATATTTAGACGTATTGTCAACACTGACCATCACAATGGACCACCAGCAAAGTAAACATCCAAAAGCTAAAGGTCAAAACTTAGCTTTCACAATGGCACAAAGGATAAAAGTACACAACAGACTTTCACAAACTAAGATAAAGATAAGATAAATAGAACTCTACCACACTTATAAATTATCTCAATAAATGTCAATAGACTGAATTTACCAATGCAGAGGTACAGGCTGGCTGATTTGACATAAAAACACTAGCCATCAGTAGGTTATCTTCAGGAAACACACTTAGACTTGAGAGACAAATCATAACTTAGGGTTAAGAGGTGGAGAACAGGATTTCAAGCAAATGGAAATCTTCCATCAGAAGAAAGATACAGCTGCAATCCTATTTTCAGATAGAAGTGGATTTAAGCAACTGAAGTTAAGACAGACAAAGATGGACAATTTAGACTGGTCAAGGGAACAATATAAAAAGAAGACATTTCAAATTTAAATATTTATGCACCCAAATAAAATGCTTCCAGATTTATGAAACAGACATTGGTGGGTCTGAGCAATATGATATCCTATAACACCATAAAAGCCAGGGACTTTAACACCTCTGTTACAGAACTGGACAGATTCTCCAAACAGAAACTAAACAAACATATAAAGAACTTAAATGTGACCCTAGAACAAATGGGATTAATAGATATACACAAAACACACCATCTCAAAGTTAAGGAACATACATTTTTCTCATCAGCCCACAGTATGTACTCTAAAATAGACCACATCCTAGGATACAAATCAAACCTCAGCAAAACTGAAAGAATAGAAATTATACCTTGTATCTTCTCAGACCACAAGGCAAAAAAGGTGGAACTCAACTTCAACCAAAACATTCATCCACAGACAAATACTTGGAAATTAAACAACCTTATGCTGAATGACAGTTTGGTTCAGGAAGAGATAAAAGAGGAAATTGTTAAATTCCTCAAACATAACAACAATGAAGACACAAGTTACCAAAACCGATGGGATGCAGCAACAGCAATCATAAGAGGGAAATTGATCACATCAGATGCCTAAATTCCAAAAACAGAAAGAGAGTACATAAACAAAGTCATAAACCATAGAATAGAATTGGAAAAAGAAGAACAACCTAATCCCAAACCAAGCAGAAGAAAAGAAATAACCACAATTCAATAAGAGATTATTGAACTTGAAAACAAAGAAATGATTCAGAAAATTAACAATTAACAGAAAGGTGGCTTTTTGAAAAAATAAGTAAAATTTATAAACCTTCAGTGAGACTAACTAGAAACAGAAAAGTAAAATCTCTAATAGCCCCAACCAGAAACAATAAAGGGGAAATAACAACAGATGCCATAGAGATACAAAAGATTATCTCTGAGTACTACAAGAAATTGTATACCCAGAAATTTGACTACATGGAGGAAATGGATCAATACCTGGAATTGTACCCTTTCCCTCCACTTAATCAAGAAGAAATAGATCTCTTGAACAGACCAACTTCAAGAACTGAGATTGAAAAACAATAAAGAATCTCCCAACAAAAAAATGCCCTGGACCAGATGGCTTCACTCCAGAATTCTATTAAAACTTTAAAGAAGAGCTTGTACCCACACTGCAGAAATTGTTCCAAAAAATTGAGAATGAAGGAATCTTCCCCAATGCATGAAGAAACATCACCCTGATACTAAAACCAGGAAAAGACCCAACCAAAAAGGAGAATTTCAGACCAATTTCACTAATGAATATAGATATAAAAATTCTCAATAAAATGCTAGCCAATAGATTACACCTACAAATTAAAAAAGTCATTCATCATGATCAAGTAGGTTTCATCCCTCCTTCCAAGGCTGGTTTAACACACACAAATCCATAATTGTAATTGACCATCAACAGAAGCAAAATCAATAGATGCAGAAAAAGCATTCAATAAAATTCAGCATTGTTTTCTAATCAGAACACTTAAGAATATAAGCATGGGTGGTGCATTTCTTAATCTGATCAATCAAAGCCATCTACCACAAACCCACAACTAATATTACAGTGAATGGAATAAAACTGAAACTAGTTCCACTTAGAACTGGAACCATAAAAGTTTGTCCTCTATCACCACTGCTATAGCGCTAGAAGTTCTAGACAATACAATCAGGCAAGAGAAGAAAATAAAGGGCATCCAAATGGGTGCAGAGGAGGTAAACTCTAGTTCTTTGCTGACGATATGATCTTAAACTTAGAGAATCTCAAAGACTCAACCACAAGATTCCTGGAAGTGACCAAAAAATACAGCAATGTCTCAGGATATCAAACCAATGTCCACAAATCAGTGGCCTTTGTATATTCCAATAACAGTCAAGACAAGAAACTAATCAAGGACATAATTCCCTTCACAGAAGCTTCGAAAATAAAATAAAATAAAATACCGAGGAATATGCATAACAAAAGAGGAGAAGGACCTCTACGAAGAAAATTATAAAACCCTAAGAAAAGAAATAGCAGATGATATTAACAAATGGAAGAACATATCATGCTCATGGCTGGAAATAATCAACATTGTTAAAATGTCTATACAACCCAAAGCTATCTACAAATTCAATACAATACCCATTAAAATACCATGATCATACTTTCAAGATATGTAAAAAAATAATTCTTTGTTTTGTATGGAACCAAAAGAAACCTCATATAGCCCAGGGAATTCTTAGTAATAAAAACAAAGCTGGGTGTATCACCCTACCAGACTTTTAGCTATACTAGAAGGCCAATAGTAATCAAAACAGCATGGCATTGGCAGAAAAATAGAGACATAGACATCTGGAACTGAATAGAAAACCATGAGATGAAACTAATCTCTTACACCCACCTGATCTTTGATAACCCAAACAAGAACATACACTGGGGAAAATAATCCTTATTCAATGAATGGTGTTGAAAGAACTAGACAACCACTTGAAAAAGACTGAAACTGGACTGGCACCCCTCATCACTTCCAAAAATTGATTCAGGCTGTATAAAAGATTTATACCAAAGGCATGAAACAATAAAAATCCTTGAAGAAAGTGTGGGGAAACACTTGAGTATTCTGCACAGCTAAGGAAACAACAACCACAGAAAACAGACAACCTTCAGACTGGAAAAAAATATTTGCTTATTATGAATTGGACAAAGCTCGATAACCAGGATCTATAGAGAACTCAAATTAATCAACAAAAAAAGAGCCAACAATCCTAGGCAAGAGACATAAATAGAACCTTCTCTAAAGAAGACAGACAAATGGCTAAGAAACATGAAAAAATGCTCATTGTCCCTGATCATCAGAGGAATGCAAATTAAAACCACCCTGAGATGTCACCTAACCTCAGTGAGAATGGCCCACATCACACGGTCTCAAAGCTGCAGATACTGGTGTGGATGTGGAGAAAAGGGAACACTTTTATACTGCTTGTGGGACTGTAAACTAACACAACCTTTTTGGAAAACAGTATGGAGAATCTTCAGAGAACTCAAATTGGACCTCCCATTTGATCCTGCAATCCCATTACTATCCATCTACCTAGAAGGAAAAAAAAAAACAAAAAAAACTCCTTTTATCATAAGGACATTTTCATTAGACTGTTTATCACAGCTCAATTCACAATTGCCAAAACGCGGAAACGGCCTAAATGCCCACCATCCCAGGAGTGAATTAACAAGCTGTGGTATATGTATACCATGGAATGCTATTCAGCCATTAAAAAGATGGAAACCTTACCTAGATGGAGTTGGAACACATTACTAAAGCATCACAAGAATGCATAGGCAAGAATCCAATGTACTTAATTCTAATATAAAGGCAGTAGATGAACTAATACAAGAGGGTGTAGAGAAATGAGGGATCAGGGATAGGGGAGGAGTGAGGGGATGGGGAGTCACAGTCAATGGCACAACTCTCAGAGATTGTATATAATTATAAGAAGGACTTCAAGAAATACAATCAGTGTAACCTAATTCTTTGTACCTTCATTGAATCCTAAACAATTAAAAAAAATTTATGGAATCTTAGTGATGTTCAGGTAAGATTCTCCCTCCATTAAATTCATGAGTGCAGCATGTAGTATTACTGAACTCAAAAGAAAGTATTTTCTTTCCCTCTTCCCTTAGCATTTCTACTAACTGAAAGTGAGGTGCACTGTGGCCTTGCTGGCCAATTGGCAACCCAGACATTCCCCTGGCAGCCAGTTGGCAACTCTCTAAGCAGGAGCATAAATTCTGGCTGCACTATATATAGCTAATGGGGAATACTGAAGAAGTAGGGGCTTCCCTCTGCTAGAGATATGTTAATTTGCAATTAACATAGGGTGAGGGTGATTCTTTCAGAATTTCTGGCTTGGAAGTCCACAATTTAGAATTGGATGTTATTCTTATGCATAGTTTAAAACCCTGGCAACATAGGTTATGTAATTTCCTCTGCTGCCAAAAAACCCTCCAAACTGAGTTTCCCTCCCATCCACAGCTCTCCAAATCTTCATCCCATAGGATGCAATAATTACATATCATAGCAACAGAATTTTCTATCTAATAATTACAAAGTAACCTCCAGAGGCCAAAATACTAAACCCTCCATTTCAACATGAATGGAATTTTTTTCTTACTCTCACCAATTTTCCTTTACTCTCTCTAAAATTTCTCTCCCTATTACACTTCCTTCACAATGTCACCAACCATTCTTCCCTGATGACCTCTAAGCCTTAAGCATTTTGTCCTTCCCCCTTTCTCCCACTCCAGTTTCCCTAATATAACCAACAAGACCTGGAATCTAGCTTAGCCAGAAAATGTGTCTTCTTTACCAAGACATGCACCAGAAATGGCCAGAGGTGACATTCAAAGAGAACTGATGTAAGAACACACCCATGAATGGGAAATTTTTGTTGATGCTATTCTATTCTAACATTTCTCAGAAAAATTATAGAAATACCACTTCATGTATGCCCCTTAGAATGGATTACTTTATTTTATCTTGATTTATTTCCAAAGTTGTATAAGCAAATAAATAAGGAATCAGGATAGGAAGATGTGACTATGCAGTTTGTGTCAAGAAACATGGTTCCTGAAATATAACCCATGATGCATAATCTGGTTTGGGCTCTTTTTGTCTGTGTCAGCCCAGAGGAAACACTTGATTCTTATTCATACAAAACAGCCAAACAGCCTATGGTACTCCTGCTAGGAAATATGCCTAATGAAGCTTCCGAACCCTATCAACAACTTCTTACTACGTAACTTTATTTAGCTACCTAATAGAAACCTCCAAGCTAACATGGCTAAATTGGAAGTTATGATACTTCTTTAAATTCTGTCAGTCTTCCTCATTTCATAAAATTAGTTCTATTATCCACTCATACGCTCAAAGAATCTAGGAGACATCTTTGACCTTTTCTTTTTCCTACCCAATCACATCCAAGCCAGCAAAAGACCTGGTAATTCAAAATAATATTTCAAAATGTTTTACTCCCCTCTATGTCCAGGGCTATCTAATTTTAGACACTATCATATGTTCTTCCTTGTCTTTTGTCTTGCTTATATGAAAATATAATTCACATAACAGATAGAATTATATTACCATCCAGCTAAAAAATATTTTAAGAGGTTTCACATTTGGTATTTGGAAGAAATACCAAACCATTGTTTGGTCCACCATGCCCTTCCACCGTCTCCCAGTTACCTCTCTTCATCCTCACTAAGAATTTCTGCTCAAAGAACACTTCTTTAATCAAACCAAAGTCCACTCCAATATGAGTATTAATTATCTTTGGATTATGAAATAAGAAAGTCTCTGAAAACTTTACTTTCTAAATTAATGTATTACCTAGTCCCATTATTCATGGGACAATAGGAATAATTTTTTTGTATTCAAGATTCTGAAGTAGTCTTTGAAAATGCAGACAATGCTGGTTGTCTATATTTGTCTACAAATTATTTTTCCGACAAATGTAGACAAAATAATTTGTAGCTGCCAAATAAAATTTGTTTTCCTTATGCTAATGGGCATCAGAGGCCTCAGGGAGGGGGGTAGTAAAAAAGAGGAACGGCTCAGATGTGAGGCTGGGATAGCAGCCCTCACTCACTCTACATATGTGCTGACAATAGACCCTAATTTTCTCAGCTCTTGTTCCAAGCCGGGCCCTTGTCCAGCAATTCTCATTGTGATTCTCACTATCTGCAGATTTTTCAGTGCTTTTTTGGAAACTAATGAGAAAAAAAGAAATGTCAGAGCCTTAGAAATGCTTAGTGATGGTTCTTGCAGGGTAAATAACAAGGAGCTAAAGTCAACAGGTATGCGATGTGCTTTCTGAAGGAGAGGAAATCATGAAATCTGACAGACGGAAGACAACCTGTGGTTGGGTTCCGTGGATGGAGAAGGCCCATAGAGAAGGGGTGGCCCCAGGAGGGACATGAACTTCAGCATGGGGCCTGCTGAGGTGCAGAGGCTTATGGGACATATGCAGTTTTGGCTCTGCAAGGTAGGCTTTGCAAGGATGCCTGAGCACATGATAGAGATTTGTGAATTACCAGAATAGGGAAGGCTAGTTGAAAAATTGAAATTTGATAAAATCAACAATGGCAAGAATATATATCATGAGAAGAAATACAAGAGATGAGCATAAAAACGCAACTCTTAGGATAACCGTCACTTGCACCGCAAGTATAGAGAATGCACGGGAAAGGGACACAGCCATTGAAGAATGAGGGCAGAGGAATTTCAGAAGCCTAAAAAAAAAGTTTTGAGATCCAGAGTAGTCAAAGATGTCATATGCTTCAGAGAGGTCAAACAAGATAAGGACCCAAAAGCCTCTTGAAGTCCGTTAGTGATCTTTGTCAGAGCTATTGCAGACATTTACTAGGAAGAGGAGCCAGGTTATCAGTAAGATGAGGAGTGATGGGGAGGTGTCTAATTCATTCGGAAAACTTAGATATGAAGGAAAGGTCATAGTTTAGGTTATAGCTAGAAGTGGGAAAAGGGCCAATAAAGGTTCGTTTGGTAGTTTGTTCTTGTTTTTTTTAAGGTAAAAGGAAACAGGATTCTTAAAAATGAGCAAGGAATGTGGAGCTCTGAGGGACACAGAATGAGGAAAAAAGTGCAGATGAGAATAGGGTAGGCTGTTCCACTGCAATCAGTGGTTTTAAAGATTTACTGAGACATTAATTGTGAAATACTTATTAATATATAAATGTGCAGTTTGTAATTGTGAAAACTTACAACATACAAATGTGCAGTTATTTACTTCCAGGAGGCCTTTCCTCATAACCCCAACCTCTCTGAGGTCTCTAAATATTCTGAGTAATAATGTTTATTTTTTCCTATTAAAATATAAGAATGTTTTGAGAACATTATTTGTAGCATCATCCCTGGATAGCATGTTGGCTCAAATACCAGACAATTTCATAATAATGTCAACTACAGAAACATCAGGAAATAAAGCCTTTTGCTTATATTGTTTTTACAAGAAAGTAATTCTCAATCTACCATTTAATGATACAAAGAATAAACAAATAATATGTATACATTTTTTAAAATTAAAATAATACCCAAGCTGACTGCAATTTATATATCTACAGAGTTTTTTTCAGGCTTTCTTTTGTTATTTTCTCCATACAACATAATCGAGACTTTCCTGCTGAGAGATAGGAATTTGGACTGCATAATCTTTCAAAGTCCTGTTTAAACCTGTGACTCTTTGATCTACTGACGTGCCTTAATTCAGCTGTTCCCTATCCACCCCAATCACAAACTGGATATGTACTAAAGTTCTATCCGCTTTCTGTATAATCTTCTTGGCTGACAGTTTTGCTCCACTGACACGTCCCTCAAGGCAAACTTCATCACCTGCTGCAGGACGGCCACTGCGGCAGCCGCACACAGCGCACTCAGGGCAGCTGTTATAGATGCCTCCTGGTTTTCCGGGGTTTTGTAATTTTCTCCAGCAACCCAACTAAAATGATTTGATGAAATACTCAATATCCCTCCTTTCCTGCATCATCTATGTACGTATTAAATTCTTAAACGGGAGTGCCAACGTGCCATGAAAAATAAATGTGGTGACTCCAATTCCCCTCTCAGCTAGCAGGAGCTGCATCAATAAAACCACTCAAGATGTTCAGAAACACGTGGAGTTTTCCACGGGAGCCTACAGATCGATGAACACACAGAACATGTCCTTGTCACCCCTGCCGGGGTGCCTTTTCTTCTCAGCGTGATGACACATCAATAAAGCTGTCTGAGTCTCTGGCTGCGGTTCCAGACTGTAAATGTCTCCTGGCATCAGTCTTGCGAACAGGATTCCCTGTGCACCCCTCTGACACTCTGTCCAGCCCCGGCTTCGTAGAGGTTTCTGGCTCATTAGCATGACACGCTTAAATTGAGACCAAAACTTTCACAAATGGATCCACATTAAAAAAAAAAAAAATTAGAGCACTAACATGGGTACTTGGTAACCTGCCGCATTTCCAAATTACCTACTTCTAAAGTGATGATAAAGTAAATGATTTATAAAATGAATTATTTACTTTTGTCATAATATTTTGTACTTTTGTCCTCAAATATTAATGTGCAAAACCATGATGTGAAAACTAAGTGCTGAAAATCAAGCACTTAATGGAGTTCTGATTCACTGTTTGTTCTTCCCTAATGGAACAATCCTCATAGGTTGATTACGTGAAAACTTAGTGAAGAATAAATCAAATGTATCACATGTGTTACTCTATATTGAGATCAAATTTTCTCTTATTTATCCTATAAAAGCTTTGCCAGAAATTAAACACACCTGTGAACACGCAATGACAATACATCATATCAAGTATCATTAATTCAGGGAAGCCCAACGTGCTGTGGAGGTGCAAAGTGTAAAAGTCATTGGAGAAAATATAACATTGGAACTGGGCTTGAAAGATGACTGAGAGATTTCCATGAGAGAAGATAGAAAAGCAACAAAGAGTTCCCCATATCCATGAACAACAAGCAGGAGAATGGCCTTCCCTTCTTGGAAATGCAAACGGCCCGGTAAGACTGGAGGGAGAGGATGAGCAAGTACTGAGCAACAGAAGAGGAAAGGTAAGTTGTGAAGGGACTCGCACGTTAAAATAAGGTCCTTTATTCTGCAGCTCCATGGATCTCATGCCTGCCTCATTATCGGAGGCATCTGGGCAAATATTTTAAAAGCACAGATTATTTTCTTACATTTCTAAGGATTCTAACTAGTAGGTGGCAGATGAGTTACAGGAATTTACACATTTAAGCAATTCCCGATATGATGATGATGCAGATTAGACTATCTGTGAAGGGCTTAAAGGAAGGAAGGCAATCTGATAAAAACGGGGTTTAATAAACATCAGTCCTGTACCTAGACAGATGAACAAAGTGCCTCTTAGAGGTCCCAAACATGTGGGCCATAACTCGGTATCACTGACTGGGCACAGAATTGGTATTATCTGTGTGCACCTGAATGCATGTGTGTGCCTGTGTGTACCTGTACGTGGTTATTATTTACTGATTTATACTTCATAGTGTGAACATGTCACATAACAACCTTGATTCTCTGCCTCTTTCATGAACAGGCAATATGGCCATGTGGGGCTTATTCATGGGCATGGTAACAGTTGGTGAGGGCACCCTGCAGATTGGACAAGTACCCTCCTGGCTGCTCAACTCTTATTACTGCCTGTTTTCTTTTACTTCCACTTGATTCAGTCTCTACCTAGACACTGTATCCATTTCAGTTTGTACTGAATAGACAGAGGATATTATATTTGAAAATGGATAGAACTCATCTTTTAGCATAATAAGCCTACATTTGGGGATAAGTAGTGAGATTAAGACAAAATATCAAAGTCCCGCTACACTGTTTTAACATGTATACTCATAAATTTTGAAAAGGTAGCATATTGGAACAACAGGAGAAAAGTAGCATTTATTGAGCATTTGCTCTGTACCAAGAACTATGCAAAAAGACTAAATACAAGTATGTGCTCCCTTAATCAGCTTTATAATTCTAAGAGCCTTAGAAGACAAACTCTATGAGGGACAGGGATCTTTTATTGCCGAATTATGCTGTAGTTAGAATAATGCTTGATACAAAAAAAGGCGTCCCCAAAGCATTTTTGACCGATTCAATAAAAGGTAAATCGTGATCAATAAAATTGACATTAAGAGGAGCTGACCAAGGTCTTTTCAGTAGCAAATTGCTCAATCTGCTGGCCCTCAAAACTTAGGAATCCCCACCATTCAGTCTGAAGTAAATCCTTAGCCACGTGGGTCATTTTGTGAACTAAGAAGGAAGGGAGTCCATTATCCTAAGTCAATTCAATTTCCACCCAAGTCCTTCTGTGCAATATCTTATTTTTCTCTCATTCTACTTTGATAAACATCATAACTTCTTGGGACATGCAGATAAGGATGCTGGTGACAAGTGACGTTAAATGAGGAATGTAAGAGTTTCCAGACTCTCAGGAGCCTTGTAAGACCACATGTGAAAGGCTTCCAGCATGGTAGACTGGTCCCGGCCTGCCCTAAATCTGCTCTAATGCTTTGTCTGACAAGCTGAGAGGACTCCACATAATTTAAAAATATATATCCACAATGCAAATACCTGCTGAATTTTAATGCAACCCTGACTTGACCCGAGATATTAATCCAATGAAATTAAATTTCTGGAAAATATCTTGTTTATTGATGAGATGATTTAACATAGCACAGCTTGGCTACGTTCCACCTCAAACATGTATTAGGCAATGCCCTATTTGAATCTTAACTCTGACCCTTCCTGGCTTCACATCTTCCTGCTGGTAAATAGGCTCAGCTCTCTTCTGATGATCTGTGACTTTACTGAGTGTGTGTGTGTGCACATCCAAAGTTCCTAAAGAGACTAGATGGTGATAACACGGAGATGAAATTGTCTTTTATTTACCAGGCACTTAAATTAAACAGGGGAATCAGGTGAATTGCCTAAATTTACTTAGAGAATTTTCCCTTCTTTATTTCAGTCTTTCTATAATCAGGGAGCAATTCTGCAAATTTTTCAAAGGCCAAGGAGGACCTAATTCTTCCCTAAACCCCTTTCCTTTGTGTAGTTTGGAGTTAAATATTACGCAAATAAGTTAATAGCTGTTATCGAGTCAACAACTTCGATGTAAGTAACAGAACTCTGAGTAGACTCCTCGGAGTAAGGAGATAGATACATATAAATTACTATGTAGGCTTTCACAAAGAAGTGACTAATTCGGTCGTCCCTACCTTTCTGGTGGCTCTTTATTCTAATAAACACAAGGTCACTGCGTTAACATAAGGCTGCTACACAGCTCCCCAAGTGTTGATCTCAGACTGTCATCCATCTCGCTGCTAGATCTGCCGACCTCGGCTGGGCAGCTTCTCTTCTAATCAGAACAAATCTCGAGGGAAGCCAGGTTCCTGAGAAGAGGCTCGCCAGTCATCAGACAGCGTCCCGTGTCCCAGACGTTGTGTCTCTGTTCCTGCTGCCAACTTTATCAAGAGCGTCTCATGACATGGCAGGTAGGCAGAAAGAGCTACACGTCACCGGATTAAGGCCAGGATTATAAGCGACGGCATTTCATTTTGTTCATGCTGAAGAACGTAGTCCAGGAGTTTTGAATAATAGCCTGCCTTAATATTTCAGTGTATGGATAAGAAGCTGCAGTGATTTACGTTCAAAGGAAATCTTACAACCATTTACCATTAGAGAAGCAATGTAAAAAAAATCAATATTCGATGTTTATGAAGACCATATAATAGTATGGGGAAGGTTCAGGATATGTACGAAGTAAAAAAAGCCAGAGAAAAAACAACCTGCTTGTTAGCAACTACAGACGTTTAAGATATGCATAGGAAAATGAAGGCAAGTAATATTTTCTAAAGTGTTCATCTGACTTGTTACATTCTGTTTATGGAATAATTTATTGAGATGCTTTTATTTGCAAACACTTATTATATAAATATATTACTTCTAAGATAAAAAAAATTGAAAAGTGACAAAGATGAAGCAAACTAGCGTGCAAATGTTTATTGTTTGGTGGGCAAAGTTCTTTGATTTTTAACAAGAGCAATGTCACCTAAATAAGCAAATCTACCATGACACCAGTTAAAAGGTAGGATATACCGTCTTTAAGTATTTTCTTAATATTTCAGTAATTGTTAAATACCATTTTTTTTCAAAGAAAGCAATCACAATTCAATTTATTAAAAGCAAAAATGTCCACGGTTAAAGTCAGACAAGTTCTTGGCTGAAGGGAGGAGGATGAAATACGGGTCGGGCAGGGAGGCAGCTACGACTACGTTTCAAATAATGCTCTAAAGGCTGCCAAGATAGTGTTCGTACAAAGAGCGGAAAGGAAAGGACATCCGGGCTTCGCCCCTTGTGGAAATGCCACATTTACAGATCTCTTGGGGAACCAGGCAGGGAGGCACACGAAGGTTATTTGAGATCCATTTGAGATTATGTCAACCAGCAGAGCTGAGGGATTGACACGATAAAAAGGCCAGGGTTTTTTTTTTTTTTTTTCATATCCATTTCTTCTGATATGCTTCACTAAACACATAAAAACAGAGACAAAACACAAAGGGAAAATGTTTATACATTTTCAGGGTTGTGAACCGTTTCAAGGGAGAGGAGGGACGTGGGAAGGTTGTTCAGTGTGTCTTCACAGACGCTTCAGAACATTACTCGCTGCACACAATCTGCAGCACCCTGGCCATCGGAACATCCTTCTTTTCTTAGCTGAAGACCCAGCGGGTCTGTCTGGCTCAGAGGGACACTTTACATCAGTGTGTTTTATGGGTGAGATCCCTAATGGGAATGAGACAGTAGGGTAAATCTGAGCCAAGTCCATAGACAAGTGCGACTCAGAAGGCCCCAACGCTGAAGCCTAGTGAATAAAGACAGTGTGCTTATGTGTCCAGACTGGATCAGGAGTTGGGGGTGAAAAGAAGAGGAAATGGACAGGCTGACCACAGACAGGAAGTTGTCTGGGAGAGACTTTGTTCATAAAGAGCATTCCCTGTTTTTCACTTTGGTAGTCGATAGGCCTGTGGCAGGTTGAGTGAGGTGGTAAAAGGCGCATAGGATTGGGCCCTTCACCTTCAGCAATGCACTCTTTTCAGGGGCCTCAAGAATTACTTAGTCTCAGACGGATTCAAACTCATAACAACAACAACAAAACGATACTAGCACCACCACTGAGAGCCCCGATACCTCTGCAAGTTCTCTTCATGACCTGGTCTCATCCATCCTTCCTGAATGATCACTGTAACAATTCTCTATCTGTCCTTTTGTGTGTTTGTGTATTTTTTGAATGTAGGCAGTATATGAACATTATCAGGCATCCCCCCATTTCCCCTCTGACCACTCACATCACCATGCCAGAGAAGCACGTGAAAAGGTTAAGATTCCTATGAAAGTCCATTGATTCCTAAAATAAGCTAAAACAATTCAAATGCTACCAACAGCCAGCATATTAGATTTATCGCAATAAGTATGAAAATTATGCACACGTCTCTTTTCTCAGCACAGTCTTTTAAGAACTGGACAATGCTTTATTCATCCTCATGTCACTTGACCTGGATAGCACTGTACTAAACTTACTGTAGGTATATAATGAGTGAACTAATGAATGAATACAAAACCTACATGCTCATTCATGTAATTGCCTTGTGTATTTTTCCATGGAATTAAGCAAAGGAGCAAATGCATACATTTTGAAGCCCTGTAGTCGCACACTACCATGGGCACTCTCCTTGAAGTCACATGCCATTGCAAATGTGCAGTCTTAACTATTACGGATGCTAAAAGGTGGCTAGAAAACAAAAAATAATGCCAGAGGCGTCAGTTTGGCTCTTAACATTTTTCTGTTTGTTTCAACAGATTTTTCCAAAAGTTTTGTTTCAGAAGTTCTTTCGGTTTTGTTTGTTTTTATTTTATTTTTTCCAGAAATCAGAAGTAGACGGTCAAACAGCAAGAAAGTATTCAACATGCAATGAGTGTCAGGGATCTTGGTGGTACCTCCTACCCCACGACATTTTGATTTATAGTTTAGATGAGCATCATAGAGATCTATTACTTAGTATGAAGTAAGAAAGAAAACACTTAACAATGTTTTCTGCTCCATTCAGGGGACAGATAGAGACTGGACTACGAAATCCTCTTCCTTCCTCCCTTCCTCCCTCCCTTCCTCCCTCTTTCCCTCCCTCCCTCCCTCCCTTCCTTCCTTCCTTCTCTGCTATTTATATCAAACTAGTCAGGGCACAGATACAGGCTGGACTATAAAATTCCTTCCTCCCTCCCTCCCTCCCTTCCTCCCTTCCTCTCTTCCTTCCTTCCCTCCCATTTATATCAAACTAGTCAAAAAAGAGTTTTCAAAATATGATTCACAAAGATGCTTTAAGAGTCCTGAAAAAGTTAATGATGTTGTTGTCTTATTTTGTTTTAATAGATAGTAAGACTATGATTGAGTCTGTCATCCATAATCCTAATTTTGAATTCATTTCTCACTCATCCAAATAAGCCACATTCTTCTACTTGCTTGAGTTTTAAATTAGGTAACTTTTATTTTATAAGAGGCCTAGTTATAGATCACTACTCTCAAGCCACTTAGTAAGAGAAATTGAGCCAGCTCTCAGATCTGCAGACTCTCGGGGCAGCACTCTTGTCACTACCTAATGTGACCACTTCACAGAGCTGTGAACACATCTCTCCTCTATTCATCTCTACTGGTGACGCCCCAATTAGCTAGCATACTTCATCAGCAAATGTGACTCTTAAGCAGCTGCCGCTGGAAAGGGACGCAGGGGACAGAACCTTTACTGATCACGGGCTCCTATTTTCTTTAAAATATCGTGAATTTATCCAGCTCTGTATGTGTTACAGTTCAGCACCAGAATAATGACAACCAGGGTTATTGCCACATGTAACAGGGCAAGAAGGTGAAAGGAGAGAGAAGAGGAGGCAGAGAGAAGGAACAGGGAGCACAAGACTAAAAGGAAAAGCAGGGAAGGAAAAGGCCGAGGATGAATGACACTGGGAATTCTTAGTATTTCGTCGTGCTGTGTATTGAATATGTTATTGCATCTACCTGGCTTGCATAGATTCATATTTTCAGAGTATTTAAAACCCCAAAGAGTGTTATTATATTTATTCATCGATTTCTTCTTGAGTAGTTTCCTGAAGGTAAGACAGACATCGTGATTTCCATTTTACAAGGAGGAAACTAAGGCACATGATTAAATGATTGTCCCATCGGCACTGAGCAAATCTGCAGGAGAATGAGATCTGTATTGTATTAACTCCTACCACTTTCATAACTTCATCCACAGTGTTGACATTTTGAATATATGACTATGATCACGTAAGTCATAAACTTGTATTAAAGAATAAACATATTTCTAAAATCCTGTTACCAAAAAACTCGAAGAAAAGTAAAAATCTGAAAAATATTTATACCGTACCCAACAGATAGAGAAAAAAATATTAGAAAAACAACAGCTCAATAGAAAAAAAAATAGGCAAAGGATAAACAGGCCGTTCAATTCACAGAAAAAGAGATGGAAATAGCTTGAAACCATATGGAGAGATGCTCAACCTCACTAATTATTCTGTAAAATGCAAATTCAATAACAAAAATGCTTCCTTTTTTTTTCAGCCTATCCGATTGCCAAGGATTATAAAATTTGGCAAGGGGGTGAGGAAACAGACATTTTTATATATTGTTGTTTGGAGTACTTGGCAATATCTATCAAATTTTTAAGTGCACATATGCCGGAATGCAGCAATCCCACTTCTAGGAATTTCTCTTATAGATGAACACCTACATATTTGCAAAGATATCTACATGTACAAAGATGACCGGTGCGGGCAGTTAAGGGACCACAAGTAGAACATAATGTCCTGTCACCAATAGAATGATGAAGAGATACTGCTACAGAGGCCTTCCAAATAGATTATTTCGAAAAAGCAAAATGGAGAACACTGTCTAATCATTGTCTCCATTTTGTACAAATACAATTTATTCCATTAATATGTCGATTACTCTGACGTTTGTCTATCCAGTCCTGACCACTTCCTGAACTCCAGATCTGTATACAACCTAACATGGTCATGACAGAATATTTACTTTCCCTGCTTCCCAAAGCTTCCTCTGGTGACTTTCTCTTCCCCATAATTGTTAGCACTATCCATCTGGTTACTTCGGCCCAAATCTCCATCTTACTCTTTCCTACTCCATTTCTAATCCTTCAGCAGTTCTATTGTGTAAATCTCCAAAACATCTAAAAATAGCCCACTTTGCTGGGTGTAGCGGCTCATGCCTATAATCCCAGCACTCTGGGAGGCCGAGGCAGGAGGATTGCTTGAGCTCAAGCATTCAAGGCCAGCCTGAGCAAGAGCAAGACCCCATCTCTACTAAAAATAGAACACATATTAGCTGAGCATTGTGGCATTGCATGTATTATTTGATACATGGAAATAATAAGTCCTACATTTCCAGCTGCTTGGGAGGCTAAGGCAGGAGGATCGCCTGAACCCAAGAGTTTGAGTTTAGTGTGTAAGAGGCAGATGCCATGGTGCTCCAGCTTGGAGCAATAGAGCAAGACTCTGTCTCAAACAAAAAGAGTAAAAATAGCTCACTTGAGTGTCTTTTTTTCACTGGCCGTCTCCCTAATTCTCAGCTACTAGCCTCTTTCCTAGACTTCTGCCTCATATAACTTTCCTCCTCTTTGCTTTTCTACTATCCATACTGTATACAGCAGCATAAGTCATTTCTTGCCTAAAACCCTCTCCTGTTGACCCGACACGTTTAAAATAAGATCCTCATGCTTTAAGGGGCTTACAAAGCCTGTCACTATCTGGCCCCAGCCTGACGCTCTGAGCTCGAGTCCTACCGCTCTCCCTTGCAAATGCATAGAAAATATGCTGCAGTATACACAAAGATCTGGTAACAGATTGGTGCTGGGGAGAGCTATTTCGATTTGTTAAATGTTCAGCACTGACAGCACAGACTGTATCCAGTGAGGTCTCCACACTCACTCGTCCATGTATTCTGTAGTCCTCCCTGTTAGTTTTTGGTGCTGTTCCCAGATTGGCCCACTATGTTCCCAGAGAACGCCTTTTGCTGATCTCAGGTGGTTTTCCTCCTCTCAAGGCCCTGAGAAGAGATACTATTACCATCCTTATCTTCCTCCCACCTTGAGGACCCCACAAAAACCTTGAGGGGTTTCGTAGCTGCCATTGGTTTATTCATACCAACCTACATTTAGGATTTGGAGTCAACTTTCCTCCACAGTTGGATTGTAAAGTGTTTTCTCACTCGTTGAGCTTCTCTGTCCTACTTGGCTTTTTAATTATTTTTTAATTGAAGGGATGAAGAAAGATGCACAAATCCCTTCAGGAATGCCCCCATTATTCTCAACTTCTCTTTACAGGAACACTAGGATAGTCTAGGGGTCATTGTCTGTTTTATAATATAAGATAAATTATTATTTCTGTGTTTCTTCTTCAATTACTTCTAAAAGGAGAAAATCTCAATAGAAAGTATAATTTAGACATTTTTATAAAATGTGATCCCAAGTTTAAGACACAGAAAGAAGAAAAAATGATGCATGCAAACCATAAAGGAGAAAATAATAAAAAAAATTGTGATTGAAATAAATACTTGAAAAGTTAACTAACTTCTTCATTTTAATCAATATGTACATGTATGTATTTTTTTTCTAATGTGTGTAATAAATTAGACATATTGTTTTGGTTATATGTATATATCCTGAACAATATGTTGTAATTTAAAAAACTTCATTATCTAACAAAATTAGGAAAGTTAAAGTAAGATTTCTCTAAAAAGATACAACTTGACAGGGTAGCTAGATTCTGAAGAGAGGACTGTATGAAAGTCTTAAAAAGTTTAGAATGGATTAGAGATACATTGTTGTTGTTTTTTTCTGAAGGGAACAAAATTAGAACCAGGAAATTGTGAGCTCTATTCTCCAATGAACAGCTGTGTGGCTACAGGCAGATCACACAGCCCAGTGAGGCTAAGGTTCTCATAATAAATTGACAGATTAGGACAATCTGAGAATCCCAGGGCTTCCAAAAGGCTCAGTAAGATTCCCAGGGATGCTTAGTTTAGCTATTGTAAAATAAAGTGAATGCCTTACATATATTATATTTTGCATAAAATATTTCGATGTCCAGTTTCTCTTAACAAATAAGAAAGTTTGAGATTAGAACTATAGTCTAGAACCAAATGGCTGTCACTCGTTTAGAAAGAGTGAGCTGTCTCCAGCTTAGCCTTGTTATGATTAAATTGCCTCCTCCCACCCCCCACCCAGAATATATGTTGAAGTCCTAATCCTGAGGACAAATTGTGAACAAAAGTAACCAAGCTAACATGAGGTCATTAGGGGGGCCCCCAATTCACGAACTGCTCTCTATACAAAAGGGGTGGGGGGCGGCGCCTGTGGATCAAGGAGTAGGGTGCCGGCCCCACATGCTGGAGGTGGTGGGTTCCAACCCAGCCCTGGCACAAAACTGCAAAACAAAACAAAATAAAAATAAAATAGAATAAAAGGGGTAGGGGCTTTTGACACAGAGACAGAAATGCGAAGAGGAAGCGAAGTCACAGAGTGGGAAGACAGTTATGTGACGGGATGGTGCATCTGCACGCCAAGGAATGGCAAAGACTCAGCAAACCCAGAAGCTGGCTGCAAGAGTCAAGGAAAGATGCTTCCCAAAGCTGTCAAAGCATGACCCTGCTGACACCTGATTTCAGGCTTCTAACCTCCAGAAACTTGAAACAATGTCTTTCTGTTATTTTAAGCTCCCCCGTGTTTCCTCCTTGGTTAGAGCAGCCCTCAGAAATGAAAGCAATTCCAGAACCCTCTCCCTGCTCACCAGTCACCTCAGTCACCTTTCTACGCAGACTCTGCAGTCTTTTGAATACCGTTGGATTAGAAGTCCTTCTTTTTGCTTTTAAAATCTATGTTTTCCCACTATTTAGATTAGAAAAGTCATTTAAAAATACAGCATCTTAAAATAAGTAGTGAAAATGTACCAGGCATTCAAATACCGAACTCAGGACGCTTTTTCACAGGCAAAGCCCTCGGCTAATTTTATGTAAATAGATCAAGGGAGTGGAGTTGGCTTGGCAACAAAGGAGGCAACCAGAAGGATAACAGGCTGGGGAACAAGGCCTTGCCTGAGACAGTCTGCAAAAGAGGTTAACAACTATATTTAAGGTACTATGTTGGCAAAATTCTCGTTAAGTCTGGGCTAAGTGTGAGAAATCATATTATTGAGAGAAATTAGAAAGGAGATAAATAGTGGCAACTTCCTTAAGGGTTCAGTCTTCTACCAAGAATGCTGATCCTCCCTTCCCAATGCCATTAGCACGTGGCCGTGGCTGTGGACGCTACCTGCGGAGAAAGCTATGAACATATTGCACACTTGGTAACAGGTTGGCTTTGGGAATGAAAGATAAGATTGCCAAATGAATCTTGGACGCTCCTACTTTGTCAGATGGAAGGATGGAAAACTATTCGAGCCCAAAGGGAGGTTTAGAAATATGGAAATAGCATGATAGGGACAGTTAGAAACCCAACGCTATACTCTGCTCTTTAGCTGCTACTGGTTGAGCAAGTAATTTGACCTCTTAACCACAGAATCTTTCCTTGTATAAACTACAACTTGAATATCCATCCTTTTTATTTCATAGGTACCCAATGAAAGGCAGCTTTGGAAGCTGAGTTATAAATTATATGACATATGGTATAGGACATACTTTTATTGATGTATTATTTTTAATCATCATAACCATCATCATCATTATCATCGCTTCTACTCCCTGGAAATTTACCTGACAGGAGTTAATGCCTTTATCACTTACTGGAATTTTAGGTTTTTTTGAAGTTTATCTGGAACGCCTAAGTTAAGCATTCTTCAGAGCCGAAGAATATATGGTACATATATGTACTAATCAAATATTTAGTACATATGTCTATACTAATGAAATACATAGTACAATATTGGCTAATGGTCAGTTAAATATGATGCTAATTGTTCTATTGTTCTATAGCTGGTGAAGTGTTTCAATCCAGTGTAAACTATTAACTGATTCTGCAAGTTTAATATTTTTCTGATTTTGTTATTCACCTTACCAATTAAACATAAAAAAATGTGTTAGTTTAAGAAAGACAAAGCAGTAGATGTTCTTAACCTGCCCTTTAATAATGGGAATCTAGTTATTATGGAAATATTATGTAACATTGTCATATGTGGGTCACTATGAAAGTTTTGAGATAGGTTGTGTTATAGTCCATTAT
Organism: Galago senegalensis; assembly: GCA_963575145.1. Lineage (NCBI taxonomy): Eukaryota > Metazoa > Chordata > Mammalia > Primates > Galagidae > Galago > Galago senegalensis. The sequence goes on along the minus strand of CAUYTI010075428.1, from coordinate 59,710 downwards.
TTCACTTGCAAGACACAGTTGTCCTTTTTTTAATTATTATTAAATCATAAACACAAAGAGCATGTATACATTAATGTATTTATGGGGTATAAGGTGCTGATTTCATATAGAATTAGGACCGCATACATCACCCTGGTTAATATATACCTCATCTCATTTACTTAATTATTGTGTTAAGACATTTATACTCTATACTAATAGATACGACATGTACCCTTGTATCATACACCATAGGTGTGATCCCACCATTCACCCTCCCCGATCTGACCTTCCCCCTTCCCTCCTTACCCCCCTTCCTCCCTTCTTCATCTTGGGCCATAGTTGTGATCTATTCTTCATGTGAAAGTCTGAGTGATTGCAAATTGGTTTCATAATAGTACTGAGTACATTGGATATTTCTTCTTCCATTCTTGAGATACTTTATTAAGTAGGATATGTTCCAGCTCCATCCATGTAAATATAAAAGAGGTAAAGTCTCCATCTTTTTTTAAGTCTGCCTAATATTCCACGGTATACATATACCTCAATTTATTAATCCATTCATGGGCTGATAGGCACTTGGGCTTCTTCCGTGTTCATGGCCACTTGTCCTTTTTGATTCACCATGCAAGTTTCAACATGTTGGGGTTAAGGGTATTGCTGGGAGGGCTTCATTGGTTTCCATCTGCATAAATTTTACATTTCTTGATTTTTGCATATCTCGAAGCTTTCATAATGACCTACATACTTTCAGTATCTTAGAGCAACTGGCCATGTGCTGCAATCGACTACAATGCCCCTTGTGATGTAGTGTGCAGAATACTGGTTGTGGAGTCACAAAGCCTGACTTTCAGTCTGGACTCCACCGTGTGTAAGGCATCTCACTTTAGTGGGTCAGTAATGTCTGAAAATCTCAAGTTTGCATTTGAAATTCTGAAAATGTTCTTTAAATTTTATTTTTTATTGATACATAATCGATGTACATCTTTTCAGGGTGATAATTTAATACGTTCATATTATATGCAAATATCAAATCAGTATAATTGGGATTTCCATTACCTTTTACATTTGTCTATTGTTTTTCCTTTATACTAAAGATATTAGAATTATTTTGTAGCTATTTTGAAATATGAAATAGATTTTCGTAAACAATGGTCATCCTATTAATATCTATCAAACACTAGGTGTTCTTAACTATTTCTTCTAACCAATTATATATTTGTACCTATGAATCAACCTGACTGTGTCTAACCAACCCCTTACTCTTCCTCAGACTCTGATAACCACCAATTTACTATCTTCATGAGAGTCACTTTTTCAGCTTCCATACATGAATGAGAACATGTAATATTTGTCTGTTGTGCTTGGCTCACTTCACTTGACATAAGACACTCCAGTTCCAGTTCTATTACTGCAAATGACAGAATTTTGTTCTTTTTATGACTGAGTAATAGTCCACAGTGTAAATGCACATGTACCATATTTTCTTTATCCAGTCATCCATTGACAGGCACTTAGGCTGATTCAATATTTTAGCTATTGTGATAGCGTTGCAGTGAACATAGGAGTGCAGATACCTTTTATGATATATTGATTTCCATTGTTTTGGATATACACCCACAAAGAGAATTGCTATGTCATAGAGCAGTTCTACCTTTAGTTTTCTGAGGAACATCCACACATTTTTCCTATGGGCTGTACTCATTTACACTTCTAACAACAGTGAGCAAGGGTGCCCCTTTCTCGATATCCTCGCCAGCTTTTGCTATTCCCTTTTCTAATGAAAGCCATTTTAATTGGAGTGAGAATGCTCTCTCATTGTATTTCTGATTTTCATTTCTCTAATGATTGGTAATGTTGAGCATTTTTTCATATACCTGTTGGCCTTTTGTACAAATTCTTTTGAGAAATGTCTATTCAGTTCTTCGGCCAATTTTTTTAATCCTATCATTTGTTTTCTGCTATTGATTTGTTTGAACTCATTCTATCTTCTGATTATTAATCGTGTCTCAGATGGGTAAGTTTGCAAATATTCTCTCCCTCCTGTAGGTTGTCTCTTCATTTTCTGCACTTAAAGTTCATGCACAATCCACAGGATTATTTTTGGATCAAGAAAGGAAATACAGGTGAAATGTTTTATAAGTGCAGAGTCACACAGTTCCTTTGGGAGACAGATATTCTTGTAGAATTGCCCAAGAGATTTCAACTGAGACAGCAGGTAAACTATTCAGTGCCTCATGATTGAGCTACTAAACTGCCACTTAACTGAATGCCTGAACTAATTTGGAACAAGTAGTTACTTATTTTATCCCCTCCTGTATTTTTTGCCCTATTTCCTAACTTAGCTTTAAAATTGCACTTGTTTTTAATATCTAGTTGTTTTGGGTTTTTTTTTTTTTTTCTGTTCTATGACTTGACTTTTCCCTTTGGTTGTAAGTTTTGCTGCTTAACTCCTATAAATGTTGTTTATTGACTTACTACTCTCCCAATTATTAATTAATAAGAAGAATGATAGATATCTTTTTGATAAAACTAATCTCTAAGCCTAGCACTGTGCTAAGCACTTAATAGACATTGCCTTGCAGTCTTTAAAAAGCCCTGAACTTGATGGTGTCTTAGTCTGAGTTATGACAATACTACCAGAAACTGGATGTCTCTAAACAATAAACATTTACTTCCCTTAGTTCTAGAGGCTGAGGATTCTAGGATAAAGCAGCCAGCAGAATCAGCATCTGATAGCTCATAGAAAGGGCACAGCAGCAGTCTGGGTCCTCGTAAGTAGAGTCTTTACTACTCTCCCACATGAGGACTCTAGCCTCATGATGTCACTACCCAGGGCTCACCTCCTAATAACACCTTGGAGGCAAATATTTCAACACATGAATTTGGGGAGGGACACAAACATTGAAAGCATATGGATACTGGGATTTCTAAGGCTTAAGTAAGTTGTATAACTTGGAAATTGCCAGCCAGAAATTCCAGCCCAGGCCTTGCTGTCTCGGGGAAGTATCTGCTGCTGTGAACAGGATTTGGCTGAAGTCAGTAGAGGTGAGTGGCACTGAGACAGGGCACTGGGAGCCACTGCTTCAGGCATCCCTTAACTGTGGAAGTGTTGCCTAACTGAGTGAGGAAGTCTCCAAAGTTTTGAATTACCCTGCTCAAAACATGATGGAGGCAGGACAAAATTCCAACCAGTTAGAACCAAGATGGCAAAGAAATTGACCTCATCTTGACTTTGCAGCGTCATCACACCCTCGTTCTCGTAAAATTACCATAAAGGTTTCTAACTCCCGTCATGCACTTGATGCCGTGACACGTCCAGTTTGCCACACTTGGTCAGAGGCTGTCACTTTAATTCCCAGAAAACGCGACCCCTTTGTAAGACATCATAAGAATATGCCTCCTCTTCTTTACCCTATAATGAAACCATGGCTTAAAAAAGAGGAGCTAGAGGAACCATGGGGCCAACTCTTCTCCTCAGGGATAACTAGCTTCTATACTGATTACGGAGCAGATTTTCTATACTTCTTGAGTAATCCTGCTTTTACTTTATACTTTTGCCTGACTCCTAAACTCCTTCTTGTGCTATGCTAAGGACCCGCTCCAACTTTAGGCGATTCCTAGCATTGAGAATTACTTTCCTCTGATAGCACCAGGAGCACAGTACATGTGTGTCCCTGACCATGCCCCAGATTATTTCTCCTATCACAGTTTTCTGTCTGGGTCCAGATTTCTTTCAAGTTTTAACTTGGGTACCATAATGTTCCTATGTAGAAGATATAGGAGGTCATATTAGAAGATAGACCTGGAGGCTCATAACTTTTATAAGAATACTTTACAACATGTCTTTCAAAGACGTCTTTAATCCCTTCTGCATGAAGGAACTATTCTTGCTCAAAATGTGCCTTCTGATAATCTCATCCCTATACAAGTCTTTTGAATCCAGGCAAAGTACTGGTGACCAAAAATTCTACTTTGTCTGAGATGGAGAGGAAACTTTCACAGATAAAACCAGGAAAGTTATGAGGAACTGGGAGAAATTTGTTAAACTAAATAAAAGATCATTTTCATTTTTTAGATGAGGAAACTCAGATGTAGCCAGGTAGCCAGCCATGTGGCAGGCTAAAACTTCAATTGCCACTGCTATTTTCAGACTCAACATCAGTGCGCAACCCACCAAATAATTAGGAACAATCTATTTTGGTGGAGGGGGGAAATCTTAAATGACTTAGGGCTAAATGTATACTGTCATGTCACGTGGCACATTAGAGTAGAACAATAAGCTGGCTTTTTAAGCCACAACAAATATCCATATTTAAACACGTTCTAGTTTGAACTTACTTTATTTTGTCTGCTGGCTAGTATAGAATGAATAGTTCAGGAGTATACCAGTCCTCTTGATCTTAAAATACTTGATTTTCTTTACTATTACACTAAAATAAATAAGTTATTTTACCCACTGTTGACCCGAAAAGATGTAATAAATAACTTGTTATTGAAAGACATTCTAGAATCTCTAGGAATTTATATTAGTGAGGGCATGTAAGATGTATTTTAGGAGAGTGGTCTCCGGTTTTATTGATATTTTTTCTTCACTTGAAAGAAAAAATTACCCAAGCGGTCAAAGTAGGAAATAAAATTCTGGGGCAGAGCCTCTGGCAATTTTAAAACCAATATTGTGCAGAAACTTTTTATTTTTAATGTAGTCCGGTTTTTTATTTGTATTTATTTATTCTTTTTCACTTTTATAGCCTGAGCTTTTGGATGATTTCCAGAAAGTCATTTTCAAGGCCAAAGTTGAGGAGCTTTTGTCCTATGTGATCTTCTAGGAGTTTTAGGGTTCAAGTCTTATATTTAGGCCTTTTATTCATTTTGAAATGCTTTTGTATATAATGTAAAATGAGGACCTAATTAATTCTTTGCATGCTGAAATCCAGTTTGTCCAGCATTGTTTGTTCAACATACTATTTATTTTCCGTTGTGTCCTCTTAGTATGCTTTGGAAAAGTTAGTTGATGAGAACAGAAAACATACTAACTGGGAAAAAAAGCTTTTGCAGACTATATACCTGATAAGAGGGCAACATCTGAAATTTTAAAAGAACTATTATAACTCAAGTGCAAGAAAGGAATTATTAACCTACCAAAAAATGAGCAAAGGATTTGCACAGACATTTCTACAAAAATAAAGACATAAAAATGGTTAACAGGCATACAAAAAGATGTTCAACATCACTAGTCATCAAAATACTTCAAATTAAACCTATATTAGATAACGTCTCACACTTGTATGGATGGCTATTATCAAAAAGACATGAGATAATAAATTGAGAGTGTGTGGAACAATGGGAAACCTAGTACACTATTGATGGGGACTTCAACTTAGTCATTATGGAAAACAGTATGGCGATCCCCAAAGACATTCAAAATGGAATTACCATATGACCCTTCAATCTCTGTTCTTGGGTATATATCTGAAGGACATGAAATCATTCCCTTGAAAAGATATCTGCATGCTCATGATCTTCGAAGCATTAACATAATAGCCTAGATTTGAAAATAACTGAAATGTTCACCAATGAACAAAGTAATAAAGATAATATAATACACACACACACAGAGAAGTTCTTCCATCTTAAAAGAGAAGAACATCCTCCCTTTTGCCACACCATGGATGACGTTGGAGGACATTATGTTAATTGAAATATACTAGACACCGAAAGAGAAATATTGCACGATCTCACTCATGTGTGGAAAAGAAGAGCTCAAAAATGCAGAGATAGAGAAGGAAACAGGGGATATGAAACAGCAGATTTGTAGGATAAACAAGTTTGGAGATTTCATGTACAATGTGAGAAGTGCAGGCAATGACATTGTGTTGTATTAGAGATTTTTGTTTTTAAAAAAAGTAGATTTTAAAGGCTTCTATCACACCAAAGTGGCTATGTAAGATAATAGATATGCCAATCGGCTTTACTATAGCAAACATTTTACTACCCATGTGTATCCCATAACGTCATGTTGTAAATGCAAATATTCACAATAAAATTTATTTCAAAAAATAAAACAGTACGACTAGATACATTAGGGAAATTGGATACCGAAATAGTCAATTAAGAAAGTGATAAATACTTAGAATAGCCATATTTGTATACCTACATCAGAGCAAAGCAGAGAATAGAAACTAAATAGGAAAGACCTCACAGATACTTTCTGAAATGCTCTTTTAGAGTGACTTCAATCAGAGGGAATTCTGTACGTTGCCTTTATTTTTTATCATTTTATTGTAAAATATTTAATTAACAAATAAAAACCGTATGGTTTCAGGGTGTTCAAGGTAATGATTTCATATATGTATTCCACCGTCAAATTAATTAACACATTCATCCCAACCCACAGCTGGTGTCTGTGTGTGTGTGTATGGGGGGGGGCATTTCAAATATACTTTCTTACCAAATTTTGTATAAACACAGAGTATCATTAACACTATAATGCACACCAGATCTCGAGAATTTACTCATCTAGTAATTGTAAGTTTGTATCTTTGACCACTGTCTTTTCATTTATCCTAACCCCAGGTGTTACTCAAAGGAAGCAAAATCAGTCTCTCAAAGATGTACGTCTGCAGCCCCGTGTTCATTACAGCATGATTCACAATACTAAGACATCCAAAGAACCTCAGTGCCCACTGACGGACAAACTACTAAAGAAAAAATGATAAAAATACACACGTGTGTGTGCACACACACACCCACAGTCACAAGCCTCAGCCCTTACGACTGAGTATCACTACAGTCATGTTCAAACTACTCTCCTTGGCCATCTGGTGACCATAGTGAAAAAGTGTAGCAGTACTCTAGGATAAATTTGTGAACTTAATTGTCTGATCTCATACATACACACAAAGTTTGTCTGTAAAAAGAGAGAAATCCTGCCATTTGTGATAACATGGTTTAAGCCCGAGTGCCTTTCTTTAAGACAGCTAAGGTACAACCACAATCTTCATTTTCAAAGAAAAGTGTAAATGAAGAAGAATCCCATCAATGCAAAGAGACCTAAAAAAATAACAACACACATTTTTCTTGGTACATGGGAAAAGGAAGTGATGAAGTCACATCATTTACCTTAAGAGAGTTTCTTCTAAAAACAATGAGAAGTCATAGCAGGGCTTCACGCATTTCTGCATCTCAAACCCCTTTAGGCAAAAAAGAAGGTAGTATTTTTTTTTGTAAACTCTTTAGGTGACTTTAAAGTGGTATTATTGAGGAAAAATAGCCCTGTAGCAGGGGTGCTTATGAGAATGAAAAAAAAATGTGTTTCTTAAGTAGCATCTCCTGTAACTAATGGACAAGAACGAAAAAGGAAGACTAGAACGTGACTCCATGAGCTTCCCAGCCACAAATAAAAAATAGGCCTGTGAGCAGATGTTTTCCCATTGATGATCTTGCTACAAATACATTTTTAGTCCTTTACATTGTCCTTTTCATAAACGCATGATGTTCAGATGAAATTATTAGAGCGTTGTCTCAGTGGTGAAGCCTGGAGAACGCACGGCCAGCTCAGCCCTGAGATGCTCAGGCCACGCTCTATTTGTCTAATAGTGGTGAATGAACACACAGAGGGTTTCAGCCTGGAGAATCGGAGGGTTCAATCCATAACATCCCTTTCCCAGCTCCCTCACTTCTATCAAAATATGAACATTTTCAGAATTACTTTCTCTGTTTCCTGAATTGACTTTCTCCCAGGGGAGACCCCTGCCCCTAAAATTCTCAAGCTCCAGGAGCATTTGGTGCCATTTAATTAAACTTGCCAATAAAGCATGTCCACGTGTGAAGGAGCTGGAAGGAGTTTCAGCAGTGCCAAACTCATACAGCTCAGACAGAGAATATTTTAGTGTAGATCAATCAAAAGAGTGAATGAATAAAGTTGTTTGTGTTGGGCTTCAGGGACAGGATCAGTTGATAGCTGAGCCAGAATTCAAAATCAAGAGAGCCTTTCACTCTGCCTTTTACTGAGAACACTTGTTTCTTATGGTGAACAAGAGCAAGAAGAAAGAAAAGTTCTTTCATAAGTTCTCATTCCATTATTCATGAATATCTCTATAATTTAGAGGGCCATGCAATGTCTGACATAAAGTAGCTGGGCAAATATTTGGGTCAGGATACCCTGAAAGGCTTTGCTCTTCTTCCCACCTATGGATATGCCGATTTTGGTTATTCTCACCCGACTGTGGAAGGACGTGAGTTTTCATCCAATTCTAGGCTGTGAAGCTTCTGTTTTCAGTTTTGCCTAAGACAAAGCCTTTGACTGTATCCAAGGAATAACTAGGAAATCATGCTACTAACACTTTAACTTACATACTTCTGACCAAGCAGAGAGGACAGTATTATTGCGGTTCATCATTTGTTCACTTGTTTATTAAGTGAACAATTGTTTATTCAGTGTCACCTAACAGGAATGAGTGAGCTAGGCACTGAGGTTACAACAGCAAATTAAATAAACTCTTTTCCTTGGGGTTCTTACATTCTGTTGTACACAGAAGGGCCAATCCATGTGAACTGTATTATGTCCTAAAATACTTCCACAGAAAGAAGCAAAGGAGAACAAGTCCTCAAGTGAAAAATAAGTGGCAGACCTTATTCTGTGATCTACGTAGAATAATTTTGATGTGCAAATTAGTAATTAGGTAACATATGTTTATATTACAAATGATAAATTACAGAGATAATATTTAAGAGAGTTATGCTAACTTGCATAGGATCACTTTATTAATCCCAAAACTAGAATTAAATTCTGAATTTTTATTATGCCAAAGTTGTCGATTTAGTAGAGACGTTTCATCTGTGTTTAGTATGTTTTTATTAATGAAATGGCTTTAAAATATATCTGATTTCATATCTGTATCATGATTTATGAAGGATCAGCCTATTCCATGAACCAACAGCAATAAAATAGATCAGAAATGTTTATTTTTTCCATTAAGACTGCAAATAGAAGAATATATATTTTGACCAAAAATAAGTGATAAAATGGTTTTTCTGACCAATAAAATAGACATAAATAGAAATGACTACAACAAGAAAACAATTGCATATATCCACTTATTGTAGAGCACCTCGTTTTGTCAATGAGACATTTTCAGATCAGCACCAAAGTCTGTTTTGGAGAATTCCGACTGCAGCAGTTCAGATTTCTCCAACTACTTTTTGTCGACCATGGGGCAGACAAGACAGTGGGTTGGTGCTTCGTCCCTGCTCTCTGGATGCTCCAGTTTCTCCTTAACAACCCCAGAATATAGCCTTCAGCTCCCATTGGACACAGAGACACTTCATTTCAGTTTTCTACTTTCATTCATAGTCATCTTCACTTTCTTTCTTCTTGATTATTCTTAGAAGTAGAAATTCTTGGGAAAACTGTGCAATTCCTGTCTTCTCCACAGTTGACACCAAGGCCCCCAGACCTCCACAGAGGTACTGCTCTGGCAGATGTCCCAGGTTTGAAACCTCTTTCTTCACCTCCCTTGTGACCAGAAGCTATTTTCAGCAAGCTGCCACAAGGAGAAGGAGTCAGACCCAAAGTTGGACTGCACGGCAATGTAGTACAAGGCCAAGAGTTGGTCACCACCCTAAGCCAGGTAAAAACCTTTCTCGACTACACTACCATTTTTAGGATCCAAAGTGAATCCACTTTCTTTTTTTTAATTATTATTTACATACAGGTTTTTGGTTTTTTTTTTTTTTAATTTTTGGTGATTCATTGAGGGTACAAAGAACCAGGTTACAATGACTGCATTTATTAGGTTTGTCCCGTCCCCAAGAGGAGTCACTTATTTTTTAGGTATGTCCATATGTAAATATTGACAAACTTATATCACTATCAAGATACAGAACATTTTATTCTCCTCTCCAAATTATCTACTGCTTCATTGGTATCCATCCCCAACCCTATTCTCAATGTCTTATTACTACTGGACTAAGTTTTCCACCAATAGTTTTGTTCTTTCTAAAACATCTTGTACATAGAATTATACAGTATAAAATAAGTCAGATCATACTATTCTTCTCTTTAGACCATTCTAATGACTTCTTACTGAAGGAAACAACAACTCTACTCCAGAGCTTATAGATCCTGGTATTGTGGGTAAAATTGTATCCCCTAAAATGATCATTTGAAACACTAGTTCTGTTACCTGTAAACAGGAGCTTACTTGTAAATAGTCTTTGCACATGTAGCTATGAAGTGAATTAAGATGAGGTCATACTGGAATGGGTGGGGCCTTTCTCCAAAATGATTGGCATCCTTGTAAGTAGGAAAGAAGAGAATCCTAGCACTCTGGGAAGCCAAGGCAGGTGGATTCCTTGAGCTCAGGAGTTCAAGATCAGCCTGAGCAAAAGTGAGATACCATCTCTAAAAATAGCCAGGCATTGTAGCAGGTGCCTGTAGTCCCAGCTACTTGGGAGGCTTAGGCAAGAGGATCACTTGAGCCTAGGAATTTAAGATTGCGATGCTGCAGCACTCTACCGTGGCAAGAAAGTTAGACTCTGTCTCAGAACAAAAAAAAAAAAAAAAAAAAAGAAAGAAAGAAACATGTAGAAAAGAAGAGCAGGGGAAGACACAGATACCCAAAGGGAAGACAGCTGCAAAATAAGGAACGCCAAGGATTCCCAGCAATCCCGCCCGAAACTAGGATTATAGGTCTGCCCACCTGTCAATTTCCAACTTTTAACCTCCAGAAATGTGACAGAATGAGCTCTGATTATTTTAAGCAACCTGAAAGGTACTCTGTTACTGTAGCCACAAGAATTTAGTATACCTAACTACTGCCTAACTCCGTTTCACCCTGCCCTTCTTTTACTTGGGACCCTCCATTTGCTTGGGCTTTTTTCAACTATTCTCTTTCATGATTAATTTTTCCCACTTCAGATCCTTCCCATGAGCTGTTTCCTCTTCTACGAATATTCTTTCCTCCACTCTCTGCCTGCTTAAGATCCTCCTCATCTGTCAAGGCTCAGCTGAAATGTCATTTTCTCTAATAAGAATCCCTTGGTCCTCTGAAATAAATTAGGCTGGTTTGCATTGTTTGCTCTCTGATCTTTTTCTTTGTAGCCATCCTTCAAATTTATAATTAATTAACTGCTGAGTTATTTATTTGCCATTCATCCCTTACAGTAAATGATAAGCTGTGAGGACGAGGTCCATTTTATTTTGTCTCCCTTTTATGTGTCTGTGAATGTATTGAATGTATTTGTGTATGAGTGTGTGTATAATTAGGAAAATTTAATTAAGAATCTCTAAGTTTTATTCCTGGAAAGAAAATCTCTAAGAAATGAGGAACAGTTGACCCTTATGGATCCCTTACTTCAATTACCATTGCCACTTCCATTCTGGCCGTACAGTACTCTTTTTTCCTATAGTTCTAATGCAAACAAACAAACAAAAATAAACAATACAAACTCTATACTATACTCCTTCAACACTGTTGAGGCAGATTGGAATATTTCAAAGACACACCAAAATTGGAGGGAATACAAGTTTTTAATACTACTTGATAGATAAGAGGTTCATATGCAAAATCTCAACTTAACTATTCTGTAACTCTCAAATTGATTCGATCACCATCAACCAAGATATTTTATCTCAAGATACACTCCTCATGAATTCTTTTTTAGGAATGATCATGAGACTGTGATTCAAAGAAAGAATTAGAGATTTCTGAATTATTCTCACCAGGGTCAACCTTTTAAGGTTATTACTGGCTGCCTAAAAAAACAGAATGTGTTCCTGGTTAAGGGACTTTAGGAATAAGTATTCTATTACAAAGATTACTTCCACATAATCATATATGAGCATAAAGGTGCCATGTCCCTCCCATAATGAATTTTATGACAGTCATATCACATCATAAGCATAGAATCTTTTTAAGTTTCATATACTCACTCATGTGGGCTTGCTTGTGTCGAAACTTGTCACTGAAAAGTGTGAAAGAAAATCAACTATTTCTTTTGTATATCCCTATGGTGTTAGCACAGTGCTGAGTACACAGAATATCTTAGATAACCCATGTTGACTTGAATCAATATCTCCCATTTGTTATCTTAGCTATCTCCTCAGAAATGCCTTCCTGAGCACTTGTGCTAACTTTTAGTTTAGGAGCTTAGAATTTTATAGTATATACATAACTGAACTGACAGTTTTGGGGAGTCTTCAGTTTTTATCTTTAAAGAAAACCAAATCTTTAATCCGAGGAACATTGAAGTGCCTTGGCAGTGCCTGGGTTACATACAAGTAAGTAGGAACACTTGGCCTTTGCACACAACCTTGAGCTAGTTGGACTAAATGTTCCAAGGGCTACTGAGAACCCTATGGGCTTGGGTTCAAGGCACTTGTCAGGATATGGATAGTATATCAGGTGAATTAGATCTACATAGGGTCATTAGGCCATGGAAATACCAAGGAAAAACAATCCAGGCAAAATAGTACATGCCCTCTGTCCATCATAGTGGAAAAAAGGTATTTGTACATGTGTGACCAGTCAATGATTTGCCTTTGGTCTAAAGTATTGGGCATTTCAGAGTTTGGGAGGACATAATATTATTCTAACAATGCAACTGGAAAGATTTTAGAATGCCTCAAAATGAGAACAGAACTCCAAACTTCAGATGCTGGCATGGATGTGGAGAGAAGGGAACACTTCTACACTGCTAGTGGGACTGCAAACTAATACAGCCTTTATGGAAAGAAGCATGGAAAATCCTCAAAGAGCTAAAAGTTGACATCCCATTTGATCCCTCAATCCCATTGCTAGGTGTCTACCCAGAAGAACAAAACTCATTTTACTACAAAGACATTTGCACCAGAATGTTTATTGCAGCCCAATTCATAATTGCCAAGTCATGGAAGCAACTCAAATACCTATCAACCCATGAATGGATTAATAAATGGTGGTATATGTACACCTGGAATACTACTCAGCCATAAAAAGATGGAGATTTTACATCTTTTGTGTTTACCTGAAGAGTGGGAATTATTTTCTTAGTGAAGTATATCAAAAATGGGAAAAATATATCCAATGTACTCAGTACTATTATAAAGCCATTATATAAAAACCTATACATTTGTGCAAATGATAAAACACAAATATAGTCTAGCAAGAGGGAGGGGTGCAGAGGGAGAGGGGTGGGGAAAAGGAGAGGGTGACTGATGGGAGGAGGGAGGGCATTTGGTGGGATTTCACCTAATGTGCACAATGCAAGGGTATATTTCAAAATAACTAAATGTTAAATGTCTTACCACCCAAAATAAATGAGATGATGGCTATGTTAATCAGTTTGATTTACACATTCTACATTGTATATCATATCATCACTCTAATATTCCCTTAAGCTAAAGCCTCACTCAGACCAAGGCCCTACCTCTCTTCAGTCCTGAAGGCTGAAGATGAAGCTGCAGATGAAAAGTTTGATGCTAACAGAGGTTTGTTCATATGGTTTAAGGAAAGAAACAATTTCTGTACCATAACAGGGCACGATGAGACAGCAAGTGCTGATTTAGAAGGTACAGCCACTAATCCAGAAGACCTAGCTAGGATCATTGATAAAGGTGGCTACATGAAACAGTCTATTTTAAATGTAGAAAAAACATTCTTACCTTGAAAGGAGATGCCATCTAGGACTATCATAGCTGGAGAAAAGTCAATGCCTGGCTTCAGAGTGACAAAGTGCTGTGCCTATGATCTATAAATTGAAAAACAATGCCTTGGTGGCAACACTTTTGCTGATAGCATGGCTTAGTGACTATTTCAAGTCTACTGTTAAGACCCACTTCAGATAGAACGACTCCTTTCAAAATATCACTGCTCATTGACAATGTACCTAGTCACCTAAGAGATCTTTTGGAGATGTACAAGGTGATTCCTGTTTTCGTGCCTGTTCATTCATTCCGCAGTGAAGCAGTCATTTTCACTTTTAAGTTTTATTGTTAAAAAACACATTTCATGAGCCTATATACTCTATACATAATATTTCGTCTGATAAATCCGAGCAAAATAAGTTGAAAATGTTCTAGAAAGGATTCATCATTCTAGATGGCATGAAGAACATTCGTGATTCATGGGAGGAAGCTGAAATATCAACATTAACAAGAGTTTTGAAGAAACAGATTCCAACCCTTATGGGTGATTTTGAGCACTTCAAGGCTTCAAGGGAGGAAGTAACTGCATATGTGGTAGAAACAGCAAGAGAATGAGAATTACAAGTCAAGTCTAAAGATATGACAGAATTTCTGCAATCTCCTAATACAACTTGAATGAATGGGGAGTTTGTTATGTATGCCCAAAGAAAGTGGGCTCTGGAAGTAGAAATGTCTGGAGAAGATGCTATAGACTTTATTACAATGACAGCAAAGGATTAGATTATGACACAAACTCAGTTGGTAAAGCAGTGGCAGAGTTTGAGGATTCATTTCAAATTTGAAGGAATTTGTGTACTGTTGGTAAAATGCTAAAGCCGCATTGCACGTGACAAAGAAATTTTCTGTGACAGGAAGAGTCAGTGTGGTAAACTTTACTGTTGTCTTATTTTAAAAATTGCTACAGCTATCTCAACCTTCAGCAAGTGCCAACCTACCAGTCAGCAACCCTTAACTTTGAGCAAGACCCTCCACCACTGAAAAGATGATGACTTGCTGTAGGCTCAGAAAACTATTAGCATTTGTTTAACCAATGTAAGGAATTTTTAAGTTAAGGTATATACAGTTTTTTTGGACATAATGCTATTGCACACTTAATCAACTACAGTGCAGTATAAACACGTCTTTTTCTATACACTGGGAAAATAAAAAGTCCTACTACAGTGTTCTAGAACCAAACCCACAACATCTCTGAGGCAAGGCTGTATTCAATTCCTTTGATAATTAGAAATTTTATTCTTGCTTATTGCTAATATACTGCTTTCAACATAGAAAGGACTCAATATTTTCTTTTAAAAAAAAAAGATAAATGGGCAGTGCCTGTGGCTCAAAGGAGTGGGGCGCTGGCCCCATATACCAGAGGTAGCCGGTTCAGACCTGGCCCTAGCCAAAAACTGAAAACAAAAGAAAAAATTGATAAGTTATGTCACATATATCTCTCTTGTCCACAAAGAGTCCAACTTTGATCCATCAAGTTCACATTTCAACTAAGGTATCTGGAGTCTAAACTGACATACCTTTTATTACAGGGCACAATCTATTTGTCTCCCATCTTTTCATTGTAAAGCAATCAAATCCCTCCTTTTTTTTCTTGATAAACTAAAGCCTCAGAAAGGAATAAGGAGGAAAAGTGATCTACTCTCAAAAATGCTAAGCCTGCATTTTCATGTGTGTCAGGAAGCACATAGCAAAGCTAGCTTCTATTACCAGAGGGTACTTGACCTTGGGAAAACTTAATGTTGACTGGTACCAAAGGGATTAGCAAATGCTCCACTTTCTAACTCCATCTTCAATTACTTTGATGAGCAATTAAAATGCTAATTAAAAAACAATCTAAAACTTAGTACTCAGAAGGTTATGAAATAATGCGCTCGTGTGTTGTACACACAGACAACTAATAAGGTCACCAGACAAAGAACAGTTAGTGAAGAAGACTTAAATCATCATGATATTTTATTGTTAAGATTGTTTCATGTGGTTACATGATGATGCACATCATCAATCTCCAAAATGAGTAAATATAAATTAGGTTATTTACTGGTTGCAAACTTGTTTTAGAAAAACAATCACTTTACTAAAAATAGCCAATTGTAGGGAGATAAGAAATTTTCATGTAGGCAGGGTAAAATTTAAATCAGTCAATCTCACTCACTATGGTTAATTAAAATATTCATAATTCAATTTGCATATTGTTGAGGGCCATGGAGTTTTACACTTCCTTTCTTAGTACCTGAACAGCAAGCTTTTAATTATTTGTTCACAACTGCTCTTGAGAGTGAGTTGAAGGAATTTTGAATTATCTAGTTTTCCTCAATAATGCCATCTCATTCAATTAATTACCACCGGAGTGGTGTTCTGAATCTGCAGTGTATAAAAATTAAAGTATCAGTTTGAAACCCAAGATAATCGATTGCAAGTTAGTAATGAGAGTCCTCCTCTGAAAAGTAGGCAGCATGCGGGCAGAAAACTTTGCTAACCATGACAATGTGCACCCGGCACAAAGGGAAGCTACTTGTTGATTAAACTAACTCAACTCACATAAAGAAAAAAATTACTTTAATCAAACGTAATCTATCTTAGAAATGACATATTTTTTTAAACTTGGAGAATCATCTGATTTCAAAAATAAGCTATATTTTTTACAGTATTATAAATATTTAATGTTTTCTAACTAGCACGGTAACAAACTCCAACATATTCAGAGTCAAGTATCAGTCTAATTATTAAGAAACTATCTGCAAATACTGGTAAGGAGATGAGACCAAGCTTTTGAAAAGTTCCCCACCCACTCTGAAGGTATATTCTCCTGAATTACATCTATTTGCTCCATTTCTATTTCCAGAATTTTCTCCACATTATATAGCAATTTCCCTGTCTCCTTAAATTTTGTTTCTCCTCACTTAAATTTATTCTGTACAATGTTATCATTTCCCTTTCAAAAATATATATATATATAAAACTATTTAAAATAGTCACACAGACTGGGCATGGTGGCTCACGCCTACTAATCCCAGCACTCTGGGAGGCTGAGGCAGGTGGACTGCATGAACTCAGGAGTTAGAGACCAGCCTGAGCAAGAGATTCCTTCTCTAAAAATAGCCAGGCATTGTGGCAAGTGCCTGTAGTCCCAGCTACTTCAGAGGTTAAGACAAGAGGATCACTTGAGCCCAGGAGTTTTAGGTCGCCGTGAGCTATGATGCCACTGCCCTTGACCAAGGGTAAGACACTGAGACTCTATCTTAATAAATAAATAAATAAGAAAGACACATAGACACTTGGATTGCATCAGAACCAGATCAAGTCCAAACTCTTCGCCATGCTATCCTAAATTTTCAGCAGAGCTTGAACTCTATCTTCTTTCAATATCGAAGCTGCCGACGCAACAAATCATTTTGCTTCTCTGGATCTTTATTTGCGTGGGCCCATCTGCTTGGGCTGCCTAATTCCTGTTCCATGTGTACAAAGCAATATTTTAACAAGGAATTATTATCTGTTTTGTCCAAAAGATACTTTAAAATTGGCACAAAAGATTATTTTTGATAGCTTAGATGTCGCATAAGTCAGTCACATTATAACTGACCACATACGGTGACAAAGGAGCAGATTTTCCTATGCAGTAGCATTTTTTGCAAGCTTGAGAGTAGCTGTCCCAAAGGCAAGGATTTTTGAGGTCTATACAAATGACATATGATGTCTACAAGGCTGTAGATGGTAACCTGCCTGCGTGAGTGCGTAAGCACAACACCTATCCAGTGTTATGCCCTTTAAAACGCTGGGTGGGCGTATCAAATGGTCGAGGGACACCTATCCTGATAACAGCTGCTGCTTTGAGAACACTGGCGTCAGCATTTTCGTTTAGGTTGCTGGCATTCTTAGCTTTAACTTTCTGTGGCATTCAGAGAAAATAAATGCACGGCACAATTTTGAATACAACTGTGTTTACAAATCTTAATGATAAAATGATTTAATAGTAAAACAAACTATGTCGGTTCATTTACACTTCTAATTCGATTAGCTTTTATAAGACTACCCCGCAGCTTTCATCAGTGACTCATACCAACAAATATTTATTAGGTCTCTATTGTTTCTAGACGGTAGCAGATTAGAAGAAAGATCTGACCTGATCTCTACATTTACAGAATATTTATAGAATAGTGAGGAAGACCACTGCACATAGGTAATTTCAATGTGGAATATTCTATGACACTGTTAGCGTTCAATATGTTCCAGACAGAATGCGCAAATGAATAAATGAAGTAAGGGTGGATGGGGTGTCTGGGAGCTCAAAAGACAGATGTACAACTGAGCTTAGGTGGAAAGAAAGGGGAAAAATTAGTTCCCAGGAAAGGCGATTTTTGAAAAGCATTGTGAGGATAAGTATGAATTTGCCGGGCTAAGAAGGGAAGCTGGATACCGCAGGGGGAAGAAAGTTAGAAAGAAAAACATTAGGAAATGTAATTGGATATGTATCTTTTTGTTCAATGCTTATAACTCTTTTAAAGTTGCCATACATCATAGAAGTTGTAAGAAAATTATGCATAATTAATTTTGGCAACAAATGCCAGTGAATAGTGTTAAGTGTTAATTCAACAGAGGGAAAGCACGGCAGTGAAAGGGCAGAGCTGGGCAGAAAACAATAGGATATACTTTCCATACATTTTCAATTCATTGTTTTTGCATTCTCAGCCGTGCAGCTACTCCTCAAGAGAACTGAGTTAAAATATTGAACCGAAGGGAGAAAATAGGAGCGTAATTCAGTGCAAGCAGCCTCAAAAAAAATCCTCAAGGCCTCAGAAATGTTGCATTTGATCATGTTGAGGCCTGTATCATAGCCCTCAATGATACCCTTAGGGACTGACCTTTTTCACTGTATCAAAAGCCGAGACAGACAGAATTGCAGGAGAGAGCTTTTCACAGCACCAGAAATGCTGTGTAAATCTCCCAGCCAAAAGTCATAGAACATGCTAAAGTGACAGTCATAACTCCTTTCCTGCCATCAAGCGCCACCACAACCACCAAGAAGACATGGGTGGAATAGCTAAGCCGTTAGCTGCCTGGGATAGCTTTTCAAATAGTAAGACCTGTTTTCTACCATCATGCGTGATTTCAAAATAAATTTCTTGCTCAAAATACACAAAATTGACTTAGAATATAAGAGAAATAAAGTAGGCATGTGTGAGTGTATCTGTGGGGCACTGTTTTTTTATTTACATATACATTTATATATATATGTATATATATATAATATAGTTATGTATACTATGAAATTCTGCTTACATTAGGCTATTAGCTTTAAAATCACTTAAAAATGCATTTGCATTCCTAAAATTTTTCTGGCTTTGAAAATCCTATGATTTCCTCTTGCTTTTCTCTTATCTCACTTTCATCGGGCCTACTAAAGAAAACATAGTCCACACTGGTATAAATTATCAATGCAGAACTTTGTCCAAGACATGCTCACAAGTAGCTTTTAGAAATAAAATCATGCTATTACTTTCACGAGACTTCTAAGAGCTGAAGGCCATTCTACCTGAAGGTGATGTTATGAAATATGATTAGGTGTTTGCAGAGGTGGCTAAAGAGGCCAAGGGTCAAGCAATGACCCACACTTAATACAAAATCTGCTACTACTATGGTTATTGATAACAACTAGTATCATTCAGTTCCCCTCTGGATTCTAGACTCTTTGTGCTGGGATCATGTCATTTTATTTCTATATGTCAAGCTTATCAGCACCCACTCTATCTTTCCTAAATAAAAATGAAATATCTCATGCTTTAGATGTAACTATGAAATACTTATGTATGTTACATCATGTAATCTGTAAAATAAACTTTCTAGAAATTTTAAGTTAAACACAAAGGAAAAGTGGCTCAGCGTTTAAATAGCTTCACAAGTTTATTCAGCCAACAAATCATAGACCTTATACATCACCTACCAAATGCTTTGAAGGTAGGACTCTAGCCATTATGGCAGCTTACACAAAATAAACTACTCTAGGTCCATTTTAATAACATGTATGAGCTCAGGAAGGAGTTAGGTGCTTACTATTCCAATGGGAGAAAAGAGAAAGCTAAATCGGACAAAATTGAGATTTATATATCCAGGCGCCTGTAGATATGCACCTTGACTTGAAAGAACAGTATTCCAAGAAGTGAAGTTCTTGGATAAGTAGCCTAAGTTGGGCTGAGAGAGTGCTCTGGCTATGGCAACATGCCAGAAGTCACCTCTGGGGGAAGGTGATACTGGTAGCTTATACCATTATCACTTTGGTAAGAAAAGTGCATCAGTGTTGAAGAGGCAGGCTATATGAGTTCAGGAAATGTCCTTGTGGGTACAACAGTTTAAAGGCTGGGAATTGCAGACCCTCAATTGACCTGGGGTTCAAGGAAGGGAACCAGGGGCTAAATAGAGAAAAAAATAACTTGGGTGTCCGAAACACACAATGGGAGTTTTGTAGAGAGCTGCCCTTTGATGGATTTGTGAGTACCTCGGAGGTCACTCCAGACTCAACCCCTAACCTTCTGCCCCAGATTCATTCTAGACCCTCTGCTAAAGAGCATGAATCAAATTTGTGCGTAAAAGATAATTTGGAGCTGAATCTTCAAGTTAAAGCAATATACTTCATAATTTTAGGAAACAAGTTTGTTAGACTTTTCTTTCTTTATTATGCAAATAACATCACCTATGTGGTTCCGACATAGCTCTGAAAAATGTGCCCTGGACAGCAAGTTCTTTATAAACTCCAGCCGAGTTAAGATTTGACAAAACTTTCAACTGTGGTTGCTTTTTTTTTTTTTTTTGATTATTATTTTTTGGTCAGTTATTTTAATGTTTATCTTACGATGAGGATATGTAATATTGGTGGTATTAACAAAATTGCTAAAAGAGTTTATGATATGTTTGCCAAATAGTTCATTGATAGGTCTGGCAGACCCACTGTCACATCACATTACAAATATTAAAGTATAGAAAAAATATAGCTTGTGAAGGAGACCCAGTTATTTTCATTTAACAGACATTATAGATGTCACTAATCATTTACTAAGTGTAAAAAAAAAAGAAAAAAATCAAAACAAAAACATGTGTTTAGTACACTGCAACAAATTGTCACATCTGAGTTATAATTTAAATTAGTTATGGTTAATGCATTTGCTTTGCTCATTTTAATTAAGCATTTATAAAGATAATTCCATTTTGGCTATCAAAGTAAGCCATTAAATTATTTACCCATTCGATCATGATCAACACACACTAATCATCATTTCCCATAAACATTGGCCTTCTCTGTCCTTGGACTAGGAAAAAAAAAAACCATACTTGGTTGATACTGTGAAATATTAGCAGCACACTTTTCAAAATAGGAAGTTCTATTTTTTGACATACTTAATTATTGATCTCTGTCCCCAGGGAAAAGAAAAGGATTCCCCAGAGGGAAAGGTTGACACCTAAATGTGAACAGAAAAGCCATGGTTTACAGTAAACACGGGAGATTCTAAGGAAAACCTGACGGGCCCTGAGGGGACCCTTGTAAAAGTTAAGACTGCCTGTAACTACTTTTGCCTTCCTATAGTACCTTTAGCTCAGTGTACCACTAAAATCCCCACCTAGAGGGAAGTTTGAATACCATGAATACATACGAGTTGCATAAAGAAAAATATTCTAATATTAACTTCATTGCCTGGGAACAAATGTATCTGAAATGTTGCTTCACAGTTCCGTGAACCTTTCATGTTTTCTTTCTCTGCCATATGTTTGATAATTGTAACTTTATTTTCTCTGGGTTGTTGGTATTTCAAATTTGAACTTTGTGGGGCACGCTACGGGGATGGAGCAGGATGCACAGACACCCACACTCACATATACAGACAGTGCCCTGAACAATTATCAAAATAATTGAAATGTCAGAAATAGGAGTAAGTGCCCGTACTCAGGCACACACGTTTCATAAACCAAATCTACTCTGTTACAAACGATGAAACTGAAGCCAAAGACCTAAGTAAATTTTACAAAAAAACCAAAAAACATGAGATGGAATTGAAATTTAAATGAAAAAATAAAATTAAATGAAGAGCCTGTCCATAGTTGAGGAAAAATAGTGGCATTATCTTTGAAACTGTGTGCAGGAGAATGAAATATTTACCAGGGAATAGAAATGATAGAAAATTAAGACTGAGAAACTTCATTAAAGCAAAGGCCATTAAACCTAGCATTCTTGAAATGTAAGTATAAGAACATATAGACAAACTCTTTAGAATTCATGTTTAGAAGAAATGGACTAAAATAATGCTTTCTTTTAAAAAAAATGTCTTTTTTTTTTTTGATGTGGAGACAAAGGCATGTCAGAAGGTGAAAAATTCCTATGAGAATTATAATGTGATAGCTGTCAACAATTGTGGTCAGAATGAACTCTTGGGGAGCTATTTCCAAAGCATGTACAGCTGCGATAGCCTTTGTTCTCACATACGTTCAAGTTTTTATTTTTTATGTGGTACAGATAGTATCTGACATTGCTTTCTTCAAGGCAATGATGGAAAAGTGTTTATAAGGCAACTGGCATAGGAAAGTTGAATAATGGCCTAAAAGGAACAGAATTTCCCGTCATTATTTTCATCTGTCTTCTTCCCATCTCTCACTTCCCCCCCTTTAGAACTGTTTCTTCATTTGGGGAAACTCATGACGTCCTTGGCAATGGGATGCTGTAATAACTTCTGCAGTCCCAATAACCTAAAGGATTACCAATAGCCTGGCAATCTGCTTTTATTTGGCAGGGAAAAGGTAGTTTACATTTTTTTTTCTCTCTTTTCTTTGCCTCTCTGTATCCTTTGCTCTTAAGAAACAAGACAGGGCTCGGCACCTGTGGCTCAAGTGGCTAAGGCGCCAGCCACATACACCTAAGGTGGCAGGTTCGAAACCCCAGCCCGGCCCGCCAAACAACAATGATGGCTGCAACCAAAAAATGGCCAGGTGTTGTGGCGGGCACCTGTTGTCCCAGCTACTTGGGAGGCTGAGGCAGGAACTCGCTTGAGCCCAGGAGTTAGAGGTTGCTGTGAGCGTGATGCCACGGCACTCTACCCAGGGGGACAGCTTGAGGCTCTGTCTCAAAAAAAAAAAAAAAAAAGAAAGAAAGAAACAAGACAGAATGAAAAATAATATGAGCTCTGACATCAGTCGTGGGTTCCTATTCAGCACCACCCATGACATGCATTTTTTTTAAAGTAAAATCAGGAATCAAATGCAAATATGAAATGAACTTGTGTCAAAGTTTTCTTTAATTCATTAACTACTAAGATAAACTCAATGACGTTACAATAGTTTAAAAGAAGAATTCACAGTACCGCCCATGTATATTCAGATAGGAACAGGGAACTAAATTGGCCAGCAGATACACGCCTGGATCTTTCGCTGATGGGGAGGGATAAAACTTCATTTGTTCCTTCATAGGAAAAAAATTCAATTGCAGATCTGGGGCACAGATCATTTGCCTTCCAGTCAATCCTCCACCATTTACACAGATATCAAATAGCTCAGACAAGGAAAGGCTCAAACCCCATAGAATCAAATAACCTGGAAAAAATACACACAAGTCAAAGCCTAGCTTTCCATTTGACAGTAATTTTTTCATCCAGGTTTTTTCCGACACAGAGTGTATCATCAAAGACAAGTAACTTTATGATTTTTTTTTCTGCTCGGGTTCCCTCTCTCTGTTCAAAAGAAACAAAAATAATATCTATTCACAAAGTTGTGAATTAAATTAGGACATGTGTCTACCCAGCTCCTGTTTTATACTTGTCACTCTGTAAATCTCATCCTTCCCAGATCTGTAGTGTCAGTGAGACTTTTTTATCCCTAATGCCTTGATAAAAAGTGATCCTTCACATTTTCCTTCTGTGTTGTCAGCTATCTAGCGTCCACGCTGGCTTTTTCAGCCTCTCTCTCACTTAAACACACACAAGCACTAAGCCATTTGCTTGCACTATCTCCTTGGCTTGCATTCAATTCTCACAACGACTCCAAAAAGCAAAATCGCCCTGCATCAAACAACAGGTGAGTGGGCTGGCTTCAAGTTTGAACACACATGAATTCAGCGTCTTTAATTTTATCTCCCACCTTTCTACCCAGTGTTTTGGCTACGCATGAGGCACCTTGCACATATTGAACTATGTTTTAGTGAATTAAATAATCAATTATGGCGTATGCATTCAAGTTTGCCCTGATTTTCACTCCTACTCCCCGCCTCCCCTTTCTCGTGGTTTTAAAGTTTTTAGACAGTATGCTCCTAAGCTCAGTTATTCTTTAGTCGACCCTGAAAAAAAAAAATGTGGTCACCACAGATGAACTATGTACAAAAATTATTTCTAACATGGAGTTTGTGTTTACCAGAAAATCTAAAAAGGTCAGGAATTGAATCTCAGCCAGTTGCTATTATTAATAATACCAATCACAGGATAGCAATCAGACGGGGAGCTTCCTGGGGTGTCAGTCTCGGGACACAGGGGGCACACCATGGTACGGGGGAACCATCTGCAATTGCTGGTCCAGTGCCTTCAAATTGGAAGTAGCAATTAAACACGAGAAATGCACACACATCTCTAGAACAAAACTAGCTTTAATTCTGTTGGGGAGGGCAGATCTCAAAGGTTTTTCAGTGATCTTCTCTTTTTTTTATATAAATCCCTGTAAACCAGTTAATCCTCTTAATTTCCCTAACCTCATTTGCATTTTCCATGCTAATTTCCCACCAGGTTCTGAATTCCCAGGGTGAGGTGTTTCCTTAGCCCTGTTCCCACTTTATTTACTTCCTTCAGCCCCTCTAATTTCAGCTGGAAGTTTTGCTGCTGCCTACTCTGTTGTCTGACATTATCATGTCTTCTACAAGGTGAGAGCTAATTTTTTCTAATGAGAGAGAGTCACAAAAGAGGAGATCACACAGCATACTTCAGCCGACCTTTGGCAACACTGACATTTAGAGGCTGTCACCAGATGTCTTTTGCAAATTCAAGCTTATAAACTCAGGAAAACAAGAAAAGGAATGCACATTTACTTATGAGTTGGAGACATGGAGGAAACGTGAGCACACACATAGGTACACATATGTTCATGTAGCATGAAAACAATCGTATTCACAAATAGCTGCTTTCATGAAGATGTTGATGGAGTTTTCAGGACATGCTACCCCCAAATGTGGCATCCTGGCATTGGAGAAAACAGCAGAAGAGAGTTGATCACTCTGACCTTTCTTTCACCCATTATTCCTTGAAGCAGGCCATAAAATCTAACTGATCCTCCCTTGAAGCAGGGGACCCTCATACCGGAGGGACGCTACCTCTACTCAGAGGAAAGAAATGTCTTTATCTCTGCAGACACAGGAGCACAGCAGAATTTGATCAAAGAGGCCTTGCTAAATTCTTCCCTATTTATTACAATGAGATCGTATCTCTTTTCTCCAACTCTATCAGGACTATACACACTTCATCTAACCCTAGCATAAAATGCACAGGTTTCTGTGTCTTCGACTTCTCATTTCCTAGTAAGGCTCTCGTGTCTTATAAAACTTACGTACATTTTTACTCTTTGCTCTTGCTAACCTGTCTTTTATGGTGGATGTCCCAGGCCTGAACTCAGCAGTGGATAAGAAAATGAATCTTTGGATATTTTCTTCTGCAGAGCGACCTGTGTGGGTTTTATTATTATTGTGAAGATTCTGGCTGGAGAGCAATCTCTCCATCTGCAGTGGCTGCGGGCTTATCGTAGCAGGTAAAGGAAAGACTGGGGACTGAAGATAATTCAAGCCCGACAAAGAATCTCTTCCAGACCCATCTTAAACCAGGCTCCTCTGAATCTTCTTTGCAACTGAGCTTAAGCTTTCTATGTGTCTGTTCTTCTCTGCCTCACTCAACATCCAGGAGCCTCCCCCAGGGGGGTGGAATCCGACTACCTTTGCCTGCCTTCAGTCAAAGTCCTATCAAGGCAGCTGTGCCACACACTCTCTCCTTACCTCTTATTTTTACTCCCTCTTCTCCTCTTAGTGATTTTCTATCCACTGACTCTCCCTACCCTGTTACTGGGCTATACACCTAGTTCTTCTTATTGCTTTCAGAATTGAGCCCAGCTCTATACTGAGCTCTCTTCCCCCGTACTGCAAAATTTCCTGATTAGAATCTGCTTGTGTTGCTTTAATGACTATCCAGCTCTGATTTTCTTTGAAAAACCTCCCCACAAGAAGACTTCACGAATCAGCAGCAGCATGTATTCCTCTTCAATTCCAGCACCAAATCCGTAAAAGTCTAGAGAAGACTTCAGATTGGGCAAAAAGAATACTACAGTGGGTTCCACAGGAGGTGTCACCCCACTGCACACAAGGTCAAGTCAGTTCACAATTCCACAAACCTTCAGAGAACCCAGAACGCTGTTTTCTTGTTTATTTTTTAACATAGTGCTAAGTGTTTTCTCCACATACACATCCTGCACAACCTTTTTGTGTAGGCATGCATTACGTATTGAGAGCCCTGTGTTAAGTCAGGGCTATCAAATACTCTCGTATCCATCTTTGTATATTTTACAAAGGTTGACCCCGGGTTTGGACCATCATAAAGCTCAGTGACTATCAGTTATCTGAATAAAGTATTCTGGACACTTTCAAAATATGTTTGCAAGATAAACTATTGGCCTATAATCAGAAAGGAGGCTATGAGGACAGTTTGGCCCACCTGATAATTTGTAAATAAATTGGAGTTAAAATTTAACCTTTGCCTTTACTATGTAAAATTGAGAAATTTTATGTTTAAGGGAATAATACATCATTGACAAAACAGGAAATCTGACAGCCCTGGGCTTGTGTGAATCTCTGTGTATTCACAAATAGGCTTTAGAACTTTAATTCCTCAGACCTTGTATATAAAACTGTGTATGTGTTCATGTACAGCTTTTTTCTAAGAATGGGTATATCGAATTTTCAACAGAATGCAAATCTCAAAAAAAAAAAAAAATCAAGAACATTGGGACCAGTCGGGTAGTATATAAGTACTCACTGAATGCCTACTATGGAAAGAGTCCTGAGCTCTCTCCCATGTACACACACAGTCACAGACACACTACAACAGCAAGAGCATTAACAAAGATGTTCTCTATAGCAAAGAATTAATCAAAGTTTCAGTGACTTAATTCAGCATTGTGCTTAAAATCGGACAACAGTCCCCTAGTGAAAAATCTCATCTGAATCACACATTTCATTGAAGCCGTTTGCTTGGATTCTGGTCTCTGATCAGACTACTCAGCCTCCATACTTCGGCCAAGAAAAAAGGATTCAAGTAAAAGGAAATTGAAACTAAAGGTACAGATGCAGCTTTTTACCTTCTTTCCAAATAACTCCAATTTATACAACGTCTGACATTTTAGAAAATCAAAAGGTTTAATATTGACTCACAGAATCCAAAGTATTCCATCTGATTAAATACCACCTTCTCTGGTATTTAATGACCCTTGAAGCTAGAATAAATCTCTAAGAAGCTGGAGCACCTCCCTAGTTTAAAATTGTTGTGTTTGTCTTGATTTTTTAGAGTGAGCCACACATGCCCCAGAATAATCCTATCTCCATTCCATTCAGATATACTTATATCATCTAGGCTCAGAAGTCATTAAAACGATAGTAAGTTTTTATCCCTCTAGAAAGATAGCTATTAAAAGGAATTTGTTTTAGAATTCAAGAGGTCACCTACAAAAGGATGTTCTTTCCTGGAATATCATATTGAGCAAGTTTTTGAGAAATGATAACCGTACTATCTGAAACACCTTCCTAAATGTACCAGCAACTCTTATTCCAGTTTTCTTCACGGAGAAGAGTAACTTGTTCCAACACTGCAAAATATTAATGGGAAATTCTCAGCAGGAATGGTTACAGTTATTGATGTCAAGTTAGGAGAGAAAATAAAAAAAATAGGGTTCATTTTTAATGATATTTGAGATGGCTTTCCAGAAATACAGGGAAAGAAAACCTTACAATTAGAAATGAAAGAAAACTATAAATGGTTCTTTTCAGACCTGCATAGGCATTTTAGACTGGATATACAGACCTCTGTCAGGATTCTAAAAGAATAATGATGACTTGCAGTACTGTCCTATGTATAAAGCTTCAAAATCACGTGCTCTATGCAGGTATCCACAACAACAAGCAGGCTGACATAGCTCTGTGGGCTTCAAAGGCATTGTCACATGTAGTATGTCCTGTAATCATTACAAACTGAGAGAAGTCACCATTGGTAAATGACAGATTTATGTTCCAAATGTCCTGTAATCATTACAAACTGAGAGAAGTCACCATTGGTAAATGACGGATTTATGTTCCAAAATCAGAAGCTCACACACACATTCGCATTCATATACACAAAACCTCACATTCCCCTGCACACATACGGGTACACTGGCAAGCACATCACACACTCATCTGCCCAGGCACACTCTTACTTGCGAGCATACACTCGACATTCACACATGCTCACATACACTCACAGCCTCACATGTATTTCTGTATTTATAGATTTAAACACACATACTCACACACTTAAAGACTCACAAACACCAACACACATACACTCACACGTGTACACTTTTGAAATTTATACAGGTCTGATTTGTCGGTCTGCTACACTGTACTATATGAAAAGATGACTTTCCAAACCACAATATTATGACAAGAATCATCCCACCTAAATTTCCTAGCAAGGATCCCTAAATTAAAGGAAATAATTTTTAAAAAGAGCTCAGAGCCACAATTCCTTGTGTAACTACCAGTTTATCATTTGACCTTTCTTCTCTTGGCTATAGGCTACTTTCTCCATGACAGTACATCTTTGACAGATGATCACAAACTCTTTGGGTTTCTGAAACGCCCATTCTGAATTGCAATTACAGTGTGCTTATGATCAGACCTTCCTCAGGAACAGAAGACAGGTGCTGACAACAGACAGCAAGGATTTGCTTAAAGGTCTATTTGTCAGTTGATATGAACAATCGCCAGGCTCTGACCTCTGAGTCCCTTTGGCATCTAAATTTATGTTCCTATACCAAACAAAATTCTCTCCAATTTACAATTTTAAGTTGCTTAACTTAAAAGTCAGAGCAAAAATGAGCCACATGGAGAGACCATAAGGAGTGTAGGTGGAAAGATTAAAATTGAAGCATAATTCACTGTCTAATGCACATTTTCTTGCTGCAACTCTGCTCTCTCCACCTCCCTAAAGCTCCCTTCTTCATCACTTCTCTCTAATATTTTTCTGTGGTTCACCCACATCATTTTTCTCTTAGATCTTTGGGGAGCTGTGCTGGCTAATGAAACCTCCAGTTTGCTAATGGGCAATAGAATCATAGTCGGAGTTGCATGATGACCCATATTTCACATCTTAATTTGTGTCAGTCACAGGGATGCCTCTTCTTCTTCTTCTTCTTCTTCTTCTTTTTTTTTTTTTTTTTTTTTTTGTTAAATGATTCTACCCTCGGCGAAAGAAATGATGAAAAACCTCAGACAATCATGGACACACAAATGACTGGTAGTAAACAAGCAGCTGTCTTTCCGTTCTTACCACACGGAAAGACATTTATCTTGTTCTAATTGGCATGGATGGTTAATTGTGAACCATGAGACAATTATGAGATAAAAGGGGCCCCTGGTTTGCACCTTTGAATTCCAATGAACTACGACCACCTGTTTTTTGCTTCCTGGCTTTATGCAAGTCGCATAGAAATTCAAAAAGATTACACAGACTAGACTTTTTGCATGATGAGGAGAGGATTCAGTTCAAAGTATTTGATTGGATGAGGCTTCTGTGTTTGAGCAGGGCCTGCAATGTGCAGGAGAGAACCTGATTCCCTGAGGTTGACCTGGATCCCCAAAGAAGCAGGTCATAGGAAGAAACACCCAAATCTCCTCAGCTTTTGTGCTTTATAGCCTCAGACCAAACCATCAACATACATAGCAAGAACATCTCGTGGAATTGTAAGAGTACTTTGCTTCCCTGGTCCATCCGTTAGATGTTGGATGAGGCCAGGGCAGTTTATTAATTAGATATATTAAAGTTGCTGCTACTCTTCAAACTTGCTATATAAGAAAGTTTGTATGGAGGCTTATTCTTTCCAAGTATTTTTCCAAGTCAATAATGATACCTATTATATTACAGTCCTTACTCTGTGTCAAGCTAAGTAAGTTGGGTGCATTATTTCAATTAAACCTTTAGAAAACCCAGTGATTATGTCACAGATGAAGACACAGAGGCTCAAAGGAATGAACCAACTTCCACAAGCTTATGTAGTTAATAAGAAAATGAGCTGTTGTATCTACAGCTATCTGACACTAAAGTATCAACTTTAATTGATTTTACCACTATGATATAAAAGGTAAAATCATATAGACACTATGTAATCATTTATAATAGATAAAATATAATACTACATTAGCAACCATCATTGGGTGCTAGTTTTCTGTTAGTTTTCATTATACTTTTAGCTCATTTCTCGCTTGGAATGTTCAACCAATAAACATGATGGATAATGTATTAGAATCCCCATTTGACAGATGAAATATTTAGATGAGAAGTCATAATACACAACATTTATTCAATCACACACCCCCATCTTCCACCATCTGGAAAGATAAATATAAAAAGGAAAGGTGAGCCGTGCATTTTGATAATATTCAAGCTTTCACCTTTTCTGTTGTGAGATCTTACAATCCATATTATAAGTGGACCCAATAAAATGAGAGCTGGATATAAAAAATAGTACTTGTTATTAGTGGTGATTTATATAAGCACAAGACAGGATATATATATTCTAGTATCAAAATAAAGAATAGGGGGGTAGCACCTGTGGTTCAGGTAGTAGGGCGCTGGCCCCATATGCCAAGGGTGGGG
This sequence comes from Galago senegalensis, assembly GCA_963575145.1. Taxonomy (NCBI): domain Eukaryota; kingdom Metazoa; phylum Chordata; class Mammalia; order Primates; family Galagidae; genus Galago; species Galago senegalensis. The sequence continues at coordinate 29,143 of CAUYTI010075428.1, read as the reverse complement.
GATTTGAACCCAGCCCCACCAAACTACAACAACAACAAAAACAACAACAACAAATAGTCGGGTATTGTGGTGAGCACCTGTAGCCCCAGCTACTCTGGAGGCTGAGGCAAGAGAATCACCTAAGCCCAGAACTTGGAGATTGCTGTAAGCTGTGTGACGCCATGGCACTCTACTGAGGGTGATAAAATGAGACTCTATCTCTACCAAAAAAGTAATAACAATAAGATAAAAAAAACAAAGAATAGGAGGGGAACTTTGAACCAGGACGCAGTGGTGGAAGAATGAATGAATGTAAGTAGATAAAGCAAAGAGAATGAGTCTTTGGTGTGACCCCGGGATAATGCTGCTGCCAAAGACTTCACCAAAGTCATCTGGGCAATGGGGTAGCATGGAGGGAGAACTCAGGAAGCCAGCAAATTCAGAATAGCCTTTCCCAAATGTCTATTGCTTGTCTGGTTTCTTCAATCTATGGGAGAGGAAATCAGTAACAGTTTTTAGAGTAATATCCCCTTGGTCAGTCTGGAGGTAGGTCTTAGTGAGACTAACAGAATAGAACCAAATTTGTTAACCATCATCAGGGATTTTACCAAAGTAGAGGTTGACAACACAAGCATACCAACCATGGTCACAAATAATAAAGTGCTAAATGTTGTGCTTATAGACTATAGGAGTTCCGGGAAGAGTAAAGTCAATATTTACCAACTTCACAACAAATTACTTAGGATAGAATTCTAACATATGATACTCTGGTAGACAAAATCTGTCTGCCAAAATCCATCTACTGACATTAATTTACTCACGTGCTAAATGACATTTAACTTACCTGTACATTGCATATTATGTAGTGTAGTTTCCTCTGGAATACCCACCATGTACTTCAATCAGAAAAGCTATAGGGCCATTTCAGTACCAGAAATAAGGCAGAATGCCTGAGACCTATTCCAGGTTTTGCCCTTAATAAGTAACCTTGAACCTTCTTTGCAGTTCATTAACATTCATTTTTCCTGAGCTCTTGGTAGGTGTTTTCTGTCATCCATTTCAATGAGCTTTTCTTGAAAATCATTACTCATCATAAGACATGTTTCCCCCACTCGGTTGCTGTTTATAGGCAGGAATGTGCTTTGATGTCATTTAATCTCTTAGTTTTAGAAGCCAAAGGACATTTCTCCTTAGTTACACACATGCAAAATGCAGAGTTGTAGGAGCTCTTCCAGGTTGTCTACTTGATTTTTTTTTCATGTTGTTGATGAGGAAACTGAGGCACCTGAAGTGGTTACATTGCAGGTGCCCGTGGCGCAGATAATCATTGGCATCGGTAGATACCCTCTCTTTCCTTCCACTTCCTTTTTTCATCTCTCCAAGCTGTTTCACTCCCATAAGAATATTTATAACCTCCTGGCATTTGAAAGCAAGTTAGTAGAAAGATAATTACTCCTCAACATTTGCTACTGAATGGAGAGAGTCATCCAGACCATGGAGACAGAAGGAGGAGTTGACGCTGGTGCCTTTAATCTGCCATGTCCAAATGTTCCTCTTTTCTCTGGGAACTCCTGCTTACTTTAAGTAAAGATATGTGCTCTTTTGGTGTTAAACACATGAGGGAAGGCCAGTGATGAGTTCACATAGCTTTGATGGGAAGAACTAAACATCTTGGTGGAGGGAGGGGCTCCAGTATCCTGGCCAGACTGGATTAGCAATCTCTCTGTGACACAGAGAAGGCCAGCTGTTGTAGGGTGCTGCCTTCCATCTGGAAAGCATTTTCCTAGCTCAGTGAGAAGTGGGACTTTGATAAGGGTGAGACAAAGAGCAGCCTGTGGGTGTCTTTTACCCTAGAGAATAATAGAACCTTCCAGATGGTAAATTTCAAGAACACTCAGAATTCACAGTATCCTGCTCAATTTGTGGTTGCTTCCCCTACTGGAAGAAAATAATGAACACAAAATTTATGGAACTGTATGTGCCTTTTATCTTTTATCCTGACTCCCAAGGTTGAAAGACCAGCGAGCAAACCCATAGAAAGAGAAAGGACAGAGGAAATAGCTCTGCTTTATTAGCATGAATATTTGAACTGGCTATTTGTTTTCGTTAGTATCTTCATTTCAAAAAGCTTTAATGGTTGATTCGTTCTTAAAATGCTAATAAAATTATAATTCTGTATTTTCCTTATAGCAATATGATTGCAACATTAGCTAATATGTTTTGGGGCCCAGACCATGGATCCGTGCTTTGTATCATGATCCGTTTCCTTTCCTCCTCACGCCCGACAATGTTACAGTTGCCTGTGTTTCACAGCCAAGGACACAGTCTTGATGAGATTAAGTGACCTAAATCACACAGCTAATAAGTGGAGGGACAATTTATTATGCCTTTCTGGCTCTATTTCTTGGACCCCAGAGTGGGTATGAAGAGCAAATCCTTGCTCAGAGCCCGTGTATGTTCTACGTGGACAACTCTGCTGATATCCAATTGTGTTTGACTCCAGGGGCAGAGAGGAGAGGAGATTAAAGTAAGTATTGTTGCTAAAAACTATGATGACAACTGAGGATAGTCATGGTTTGGAGTAGTCCAGAGCAACTCCATAGATCCCTGGCTTATAGTTATTTCGAATTTTGTTTCAACAAGAATTGAAATTATGCACCTGGTGAGGCAGACCACTGCGAGTCAGTGAATCAGTTAGCTGGGAGTGAGACAGCCAAACAACCAGTATCAGTACTTCAGTATAATTTATTATAATCTGCTGCTTACAGCAGTGATCAAGAACTCTCCTGAAATGACCAACTTAGTTACATGATGAAAAGTGGCTTAGAAACAAAGCTATGTACCCATCCTTATTACTGAATGATGGAGAAAACTAAGTGCTCTAAGAACGTGACAGTTATTGTCCATAAAAGTAAACAAAATAAAACTTTTATGGATGACTTTCATTTGGCATATTGAAAGGGAAGTATAAATCATAGCAATCATAGTTTAGACAACTTTTTTTTAATGCAATACCAAAAGCAGAAGTAACCAAAGGAAAAACATAAATAAATTTGGATTTTACCAAATTTCAAAAACTTTAAGAGGAAACCCACAGAATAGGAGAAATTATTTATGATTCATACATCTAATAAGGGTCTTATATTCAGAAGATATTTTTAAAAATTTAGAACTCAACAATAAACGGTAAAACAACATGTTAATGTCATTAATCTAGAAAAATTCAAACAGAAATCAATGAAGATCAATATTGCATGAAAAATAGATAATAACAAGTGGTGGCAAATATAGGGAGAAATTAACTCTCCTGTATTACTGTGGTGATGCCAGAGGAGGTAGCCCTGGAGGAAAACAATTCACTAGTTTCTCAAAAAGCTAAACACAGACCTGCCATAGCACCCAGCAATTCTACTCTATAATAGAGAATCTGACTCCATTTTTTTGCTGTTTGACTGTTGACACTTTTAAGCCTTATCCTCCCTTCTTCCCCTTGGATCGACCCATTTCAGCAAAATGATAAGTGGACTGTGCACTCCATCCTTTGTAGGGAGATTCAGGCCACTCAAGACCCTTCTCCTGTGTGGGAACAACCATCGTTACTAACCACAGTGAAAACCTCAAGTTGTTCTTTTTTTTTTTTTTTTTCTCTCATAAGTCATTGTTGGACCAGCTGGACAGGCCTTCCTTGCTCTCCCTAGAAAACCTCATTGTAATAAAGCTTTCCATATTCTCATGATGTGTGTGCATGTGTGTGTGTTGTGGATAGTTTTGACATACAAATCAAATTTGGGGTTGGAGTCCATTCTGTTTCTACACAGTGCCCACAGAACACTTTCAGGTATACGCCCAAGTGAATTGAAAACATCTGTTTCTGTAAAACATATGCTCATACGAAAACATGCACATGAATGTCCATAACTATATTATTCATAATGGGGAAAAATACATCTCTTATCAACCGATAAATGAATAAGTAAAATATGGGATAGCCATAAAAAGGAATGACGCCCAGGATTGTACACCTGCTCCATCAGACACGCTGAAAGCATGAAGGTAAATGAGAGAAACCAATAAAAGGCTACAGAGTATACGGTTTCATTCATCGGTTATGTTCAGAATAGGAAAATTCATGGAGCCATAAAACAGATTAGCATTGTCAGGGGCTGGGAAAAGGAAGTAGTCGAGAATGACTTCTTAATGGGATAAGGTTTCCATGGCAGTGAAGAAAATATCCCGGACTTAGATAGCAGTGATGTCAGAAGATCCTGTGAATATACTAAAAACCATCACACTGTACATAAAAGAAATGTTGTATTTTACGGTATATGAATTATACATTGATAGCATCAAATAAAAATATTTTAAAGGATTACCCTGATTTTACCCTTAGACAAAGCTTTTATAACCTAATTCATTGCTCAAAAAATGCAGATCATGCCTTATGAATCACAGAATCAAAACCTAATTCCTTGCGATTTTTGTTTGGATTGTAAATAATTAAACTCAAACCTCATCTGCTTCTACTTTTCACTACTTGCCCTGACGTTTCTTATGTCCCATAAAAGAAAAACTTCAACTTCCCCAGATTTCCCTCCTGTGTACTTTTTCACTGTGTCCTGCTGCTTGATGCACACACACACATGCACACATATACACGCACACACACATGCACACACACAGGGACACATGCACACACTCATATGCACACACACATACATGCACACATAAACACACAACACACACACACACCATCCTTCTTTGTTTCTGAAGGTGAAATTGTAAAGCTAATAACGCCCATTTCTCCTCCAGAGATTTTTCTCCACTATCTGATCTCCCAGTGCATTTCATCAACAGATTTCATACAGTACTTTTCCCTAAACTTTGTACTCAGAGTGGTTTTTGTGCCTGCTGTAACTTTTCCACTTCATGTTAGAACCCTTGGCAGCAGAAGAAATACTTCTTCTGCCTTTTTTTTGTGAGACCTAAGTACTATAAAACAAATATACTTATGAAAAAGTAGGTGAATGAGCAAGGGACTAACCCGCAATTTGAATAACCTAGCAAAGTGTGTTAAGAATGTATAGAAGAACTATTTGGGACAGGGCTTTCAGTTTGGTATTTATTCATTTATTTATTTTTCACCTTTGAACATTTAGAGTATTCCTTATCTACTGTTTCCTACATTACCTGGAGACATTTTGCATCTCAGAAAGACCCATGGTTTCATTTTGTCTCGGAGATATTTTTATAGTAAGGATTTAAAATGCTGAACTTTTATTCATTCATGCTATATACATTAATCTAGTACCTTCCTTGAGGAGGTTGGACATTGTAACAGGTACCGTAGATCTTGCAGTGATGCTAATGGACAACTCTCCCGGGGGAAAAATATCCTAGCCAGGCAACATGTCCCAAGCCTGAAAACAAGACAGGGGCTAGTTTGCCATGCCACAATTTAAAAAGCCACAGTGACTTTGGCATTGTGTGAAAGGTGTAGGCTCATTTATAATGAGTTTCAAAAGTTAGGCTCATGCTGGATTATATACAGCTTGGTAGGCCACTGTGAGAAGCATAAAGTACACGCTAAGTAAGAGCAACAGAAACGCACTGAAGGGATCTGAGTAGTGAGGAACCCGGTGACAATTTAAACTTTGAAAAGTTAATTCTGTTAACTCTGCACTTTGCAGTGTTAGAAATGGATTGGGTAGAAGCAAAAGAGAAACCAGAAAGAAGGTTGGTTAGATGGCATTGCATTAAATCAGGTGAGAGGCAATGACGGCACATACCAAATTGAAGAGAAACCAAGGATAAGTATCAACATTTAGGATGAATTTTTGTTTAGAAGTAACAGAAGTTCTGTGTAATTCACTAAGGTGGGAAAAAGGACCCATCTATCTTGCCATTGAAAGAATGTTTATGTGGCTTTGAATATTAACTTAGAAACTATGACTGGAAATCCAATGATCTGAATGGTGGTTTTCAAGGACAGAGTGGCTAGAAACGTATTATAGAATGTTTCAGGAAGCATGGTTATTATCTTGCTGGTCTGTCCAATATCAAAAACTATGTCAACATAGTTGACACTCAGTAAACATTAATTTAATGCAGGGGTCCTCAAACTTTTTAAACAGGGGGCCAGTTCACTGTCCCTCAGACCGTTGGAGGGCCAGACTGTGGGCCCTGGGATGAGTCAGCTGCTAAGCAGGACAGGCAGTGGCGGCAAAAACATCCAGTGGGCAGGATAAATGTCCTAGGTGGGCCGCATGTGGCCTGCAGGCCGTAGTTTGAGGACACCTGGTTTAATTAATAAAACAATTTACCAATGGCTAATAAAAGCAGATGTAGCTCATCAGATAGGAAATGGAGGGAAACTCCATTGATTTAGGGGTAAATGGTATTTCCAGGTTGACTGTTTATCCTCTCTCCAATAATAACTGCAAATGTATTGACATGCATGGTTATTCTGAGAGGCATCATAGTGCACAAGGAGAGAATGCAGTATTTAAAATCAGAACTAAATCTATGTATTTATTTAGACAGAGTCTCACATTTTCACCCTGGGTAAGTAGCATGGCATCATCATAGCTCACAGCAACCTCCAACACTTAGGCTCAAACCATCCGCTTGCCTCAGTTTTGCTATTTTTGTAGAGATGGGGTCTTGCTTTTGCTCAGGCTGGTCTTGAATTCCTGAGCTCAAGTAATCCACCTTCCTTGGCCTCCCAAAGTGCTAGGATTATAGGCATGAGCCATCACGCTCAGTAGAATTGATTTTAAATCATTATTCCATCACTGAATAGTTCTGTGGCCATGAAAAATTTGCTTTAACCTCTCTCACCTTTGGCATAGTCATTTGTAAATTGGAGGTATTATAATTTTCCTTACATAGTTGTAGGAAGGTCCATTACATGCAAATATATGAAATATACTTAATTCTAAGTATAGTGGAACTTGCTAAATAATGGTTCTTTTTTAATTTTATTTTATTTATTTATTTAAGAGACAGAATCTCACTCTTTCACTCTGGGTAGAGTGCTGTGGCATCACAGCTCACAGCAACCTTCATCTCCTGGGTTCTAGCAATCTTTTTTCTCTCAGCCTCCTGAGTAGCTAGAACTACAGATGTCTACCACAATGCCCAGCTAATTTTTCTTATTTTTTTTTTTAAATAGAGACGTAGTCTTAGCTCTTGGTTTCTAACTCCAAAGCTTAAGCACTCCACCTGCCTTGGACTCCCAGAGTACTAGGATCATAGGCATGAACCATCATGCCCAACCTAAATGATGATTCCTAAAATGATTTCTGTATTTCTTCTTTATTGAAAGGCCTGCAACAAAAAACTACCTTAAGACTAATTTAAGGCTATATTTTCTCTCTAACAATCTCTCTCAGACCTTTTGACTCATATTAGATTAGCCCTGGGAGCTTTTAATAAATACACATTCTAGGGCTTTTCCCAGCTCAATGAGTCACAATCTCTAACACTCTTTTCAGAGAAAGACTTTCAACCTCCTGCATGATATTATGGATCCTACAGTCTAAGAATATGATTTCACAAGTTCTTGAAAACCTTTGTGCCCTTAATCCTAAAAGCCTTTTACTGGTCCATCACACAAAGATCTCTTGGAACAGCTAACACACAAATGTTGGAAATCTTGCTGATCTAGACCATTCTCCATTAATTAATTATACTTTTTTGCATATCTGAACTTCAAAGAAGTGAATAATAAATACCGTATCAATTCTTCTATGCACATTGATCGGCCTTACCAAATCTTATTTCCACTCATATAGGAATGAAGCAAAAGGACTTAAGCTTTTCACTGAACTTCTAAATTGCTGTACCAATGAACATGCTTTGTTCACCTTTTTCTATCATAAAGAACTGAGCTTATCAAAAGACAGATATGGATCTCAGTCTCTCCTAGGGTCTGAGAGCAAAAAAAAAAGAATGATTACAGTCAAAATATCTTTTCTGCTTTTTAAATTTAAATATGTGTGTGTGTTTGTGTGTGTCTTAATGACCCCTGCAATTCCTTTCCAAACCATGCTCTTCAATCTGAATTCTGCTTTCATGTTCTTCCTTTTTTGGTGACCAGCCTTGAGACGCTCTCTCTTTTTTCTTGCAAGAGGGCTTTCTTGCTACAATTCTCTTACCTGTCAGAGCCTTTGTCAAACTTCATCATGTCCTTCTACTTCACTCTAGCCCACTGGCCTCACTATACCACTGAATCTTCCTCATCTTAGGCCAACAGCATGGCGTGCTCTACCATCTAAGACAATACATTAAGAGGAAAAAGACAGGATAACTAGCCTTTAAATTATTACTACATATTAATTTATACCTCAATAGAGTTTCTTTTTAAAAAAAAAAAAAAGACAGAGCAAATTATAATGCCTAAACCATCCAATGCTCCTATTTCTAATACTTTTACCAACGTGCTGTAAGTTCTGCTCTGTAGTGGATAAAAGGACTGGGAATCCCATATGCCTTGGATAAAACACAGTGCCTAAAGCACCTCCTGGCCTTTCTCCTTTGCATCCACTACACCCCACAGGAGTCATACAATGACTACAATTAGAAGCGTATTGAGAAGGATAAGGAAGCTGTCTGAGGAAATAAAACTCCCCTGCAAATATTAAACTCAATGTTCTCTCATCATTCGGGAAAAGACAACAGAGTCTTTCACAGAGGAGCTCCTGGGCTAAATTCTGATTAAGTCCAAGTCTAAAGAAAAAAAATCTCTCCTCAGTTGAATTCACACATTCTCTTATCCAAACTTATCATCTACATAAGGCAACTTGATGGCCAAAGACCTTACAGCCAAATCCAGTGCCCTAGTTTCTGCTCATTTCTTTCTGGCATCTGGTATCTCTTATTCCATCTGCTTCTTTTACATGGTCTCTGTTCACTTTTGTATTTAAAAGTTTCACTTTGCTCCATATTTAATTAGGAAATATAGCTAATTTCTTCAGTAGTTAAACATGTTATATATGTCTTAAATTATTACAGGGAGAAAGGAAAAAAGCCCTCTCATTTCTCTGCTATGGCAGGTCTCAAATGCCAAGGTGAGTGACCACCTTTTCACTGACCTGTAGCCAAAAGAGAAAAACACAAATACAGAATTTTAAAATAAGAGTACATTCATGCACTATGAAGAAACATTCTTTATTTTTGAAAGTTCTGTCTTTACCTTTTAGGGGGTGTTTAATCGTTCTGTATTTCATAAAATGATAAGTATACTGGCTTTTTTTGTTTTTTATTCATACATTTTTGGCAAAATAAAAGCTGGTGCTCCTTTATCAGTTCCCCCAGTTTTTCATCACATTTTACTACTCCTTTCAAGGGTAGATGTATATCGCTAACACAGGAAACCACTAGAAACACATTTTGGTCTTTTTTTTTGTTGTTGTTGTTGTTTGTTTTTTATTAAATCATAGCTGTGTGCAACAATGCACTCATGGGGTACAGTGTGGTGTTTTGATATTCAATTTGAGATATTTTCATCAAACTGGTTAACATAGCCTTCATGTCATCTTCTTAGTTGTTATGTCTTGACATCTATATTCTACTTTTAGATCTTCATTTCTCTAGAGTGGAATTGTTTGGTCAAATGGTAATTCTATGATTTTTCTTTTCAGGAACTACTAGAAAAGCCATATGAGCTTTAGATCCCAATTTTTTCAGTTAACATTAATCATGTGCACTTTCATGAATTGTTAAATGTTTTCTGAGCACATGCCTTTTAATGTTTGCAGAGTTCCAAATCTTAATTAACATATCCTCTGGTATTTGGATATTTCAAATTTTCATTATCATAAACAGAATTTCTATAAGACAAATCTTTTTTTTTTTTTTTTTTGAGGCAGAGTCTCCCTTTGTCAGCCTTAGTAGAGTGCAATGAGTCATAGCTCCCAGTAACCTCAAACACTTCAATGTAAGCGATTCTCTTGCTACAGCCTCCCAAGTAGCTGGGGCTACAGGTGCCTACCGCAATGCCTGGCTATTTTTAGAGATGAGGTCTGACTCAGGCTGGTCCTGAACCTGTGAGCTCAGGTAATCCACCTGCCTCAGCCTTCCAGAGTACTGGGATTACACGCATGAGCCACTGCACCTGGCCTAACATGAATCTTATGTATCTCTGGTTATTTCGGCAGAATAGTTTAGTGGAACAATCTGCCATAGAGGAGATCCCTCCAATCACCCTCCCTCCATTCATCCACCCCTTCCCCTCCCCTCCTGCTCTCCCCTCCCCATATTCTTAGGCTATAATTAGGTTATAGCTTTCATATGAAAGCTATAAATTAATTTCCTAATAGGGCTGTGTACATTGGATACTTTTTTCCCCAATCTTGAGATACTTGGGTAAGAAGAACATTACATTTTGAATTGAAAAGTCACTTCCTTGAAAATCAAGCAGCGTGTTTATTGGCTCTATTAGGACTCTTGATTCGCTTCCAGTGAATCTATTATAGCAAAGGTGATGGGATGTCACTTCCACCATTATATTACATAAAATTAAACACCCCTGGTGGCTCATGCCTATAATTCTAGCACTCTGGGAGGTTGAAGCAAGTGGATCTCCTGAGCTCAAGAGTTTGAGATCACCTAGAGCAAGAGTAAGACCCCATCTCTAAAAATAGCTGGGTGTGGTGGTGGGTACCTGTGGTCCCAGCTATTTAGGAGACTGAAGAAAGAGGATCACTTGAGCCCAAGAGTTTGTGAATCATGACATCACAGCACTCTATCAACTCTGTCTCAAAAAAAAAAAAGTACACACCCCTCTTTCTAGAAGACTCTTCATTATTAACACTGATGAAACTTGTAGTCATACTGGAGAGCCCATGAGGCAAGGAACTATGCCTAGCTTTTGGCTGACAGCAAGGAACTAAGATCCTTGGCCTTATAGGCTGTGAAGAGCTGAATATGTCAATAAACATGTGAGGTCAGAAGAAGATCCCTCCCCAGTCAAAGCCAGATAAAAAACAAGTCTGTCTGACACCTTCACTGCATCCCTGTAAGACCCTGAAACAGAAAACTCAGCTTAGCCACATCTGGAGTCCTGACACAGAGAAACTGAGATGAGAGATGTGTGTTGTTCAAACTGCTAAGTTTTTGTTAATATTATTACACAGCAACAGATAAGTAATATAGATAGAAATTAAGTCAACTATACTTGATTGGAGAGCCCTGAAGCAATTCTAGACTGGAAAGTATTGGGTTACTCAACTCAATTAATTCCATGTTGAGTTTATTTTGAAATAATTAAAAAAGTCAATGTTGAGATAATTTCTAAAGGAGTTAGTATGCTTTTTTTCCCCATGGTTTTCCTATTTAAAATGTGAAAGCCTTCCCAGTTTTAATGATTTTAATGCAAAGAGAGAGTTTTCACTGAAATGATTTTAGCACAATAATTTTCATTTGTCTCCCGTAATGGAAAAAGCTTTTGTAATCGCAGTCTTAGGGAGTTATAGAACATAATTGTCATGTTAAGTCATTTGCACTGTTCCTTGACTCATCTATTAGCATGACTGAAACTATTCTTTAGTTAAGATTAGAACAGTCATCAGACAAAAATATGTGATGACAGTGTTGCTAATGCAGTTTTGAATCATAGGTCTGAATCAAACTGTCACCTATACAGTTTCTGATCTTCATCTGTTTTTGAACCCAGTGCACACAGCTGATCATGCACCCGTTACTCATTTCCTTATATTGACTTTTAACTCAAATGGAAAGAAAAATTAATTATTTCTTATATTTTAAAGTAATTAATTGTTTGCAGTGAAAATATTCAAGCCAAGAAACATTCACTGGGCAACCTAGACCTGTGTCTTAAAGAAAGGAGAGAACTGAAAGCATGAAACTTGTTCCCTGTCAGACAGAAAAGGACATTCAGATAAAAATATACTCAGGGAACATGATTTTTTCACTGTTCCTTGGCAAACAAGTCAAAGGTTTTAAAACTGCTAAGTATTCAGTGGTGTGGCTAGAAGTATTCACATGTAATTATTTCCCCAAGTTCCGCATTTGGGTAAAAAGCCAAGGTTGTCGAATAAATACAACACAGAGAACTCATGCCATTTCCAGTCCAAAGGCCCAAGTAACTTAATGATTTTAACTTACAACCAATCATCTGCCATCAGGTCATCAGTTAAACTGAATCAATCAAATGCTTCTTTTCTCCTTACTTTCTAACCGATACTTCTGACCTTATATTGTTTATTTTTTACTTTTATTTTAATCCCAGCCACTTTCTAATCTATAAAAATCAAAGAGCTGGACTAAACAGCTCCCAGAGATATGAAGAACATGATTCAGGGTGACTTTCCTTACTCACCTGCTGAGATGGGAAGAGCCCAGCAACATAAAAAATACATCAAAGAAGACTGAAAAACTACAGAAAAGCCCAGTGTCAGAATCAGTCTCGGTGAGTTTGGTAATTGATGCCTTTTATTGTAATTTGGAAGGCATCTTGTCTAGCAGGTTAACTGATGGATTCGGGAGAAGTGTTGGGGAGCAACAATTGGACTTAGTTTAGTCGAACTTCACTAAACAAAATAAGCATTTGCTACATGCTAGGCACTAGGGATCTAGAAGTGGAAAGACAGACATGGTTCTAATCCTCTGGAATACACAGTCCAGAAGGGAGGCAGATAGTAAAATATTATCCAAGTAGCATGGAGAGTATTGTTTAAAGTGAAGCATGGCATAGCATGAGAATATAATGGAATCCATATTGCCTGTTTTCATGTGTGAGGGAAACACCTGTGGGGAAATTTGAGAATATTGTTTCTTTACTAAATGTTCTGTTAATGTAGGGAAACATCCCAAAGAGAAGGCTTCCTGTCTATGTTCACCACAAGGCCTTCTATGTGTATTTGACACCTAGTGTGTTAGGCTAGGCCTATACTTGGGAGCCAAACCCAACCATTACCTCTTTAGCACAAACTCACCCTTCTTAATTGCTGTTACTCTCCAGCACCATCAGCCACTGGGGGCATCAGACTCTTAATCTGTATTGTGGGTCTCCTGGTGTGAAAGGGCTATTGTAGATGGGGAAGAGCAGATAATAGCGAAGGTAAAAGTTTAAGTTTACCTACATTAAAAAGGAAAACTTATTTAAGGGTGTCTTTATTTGTCTCTGATGCCCTAATTTGTTTCCTATTCTGCCCTGTATCATTCCTGCTTTCCCCAAAATGAACTGGTCTTCCCCCTCTATACCTTCTTATCTTACTTTCATTCACTGGGCTAGTTAACTAGACTGTGAAACAGCGATTCTAAAAGGCTTTCTACTCTAATATCATCCTTGGTTTCAGGTAATTTAAATACGTGTAATGAAGTAGATTATCAATTTATTTTGCATTTACCTAAAACCTAAATCTTTTCCATTTTAATACAATTTTTAATCTTTACGTACCCATTTCTTCCTTTACTTTTCAGTTTTCTTGTGTACTACCTTTTGTTTTAACTTTGATTAATGTATAAAATGCATACGGAAAAGTACACAAGTAAGTGAACAGATGAGAAAATTATCACAAATGGAGCGCCCGTGTGATTCCTCTAAGAGATAAGAAGTAGAAAACTGCCAGGACTCCAGAAACCCTCTTCTTTCAACCAATTTCTGCCAATTTCTATTGCCTCCCTTTTCCTTAGAGGTAATCGCTATCTTGACTTCTAGTACCACAAATTCATTTTACTTTTAAAAAAGATTACATAAATGAATCATTTTATATTCTTAGGTCTGACTCTTTCTTTTCTGTGATTCATCCTTGTTTTTGCAGGTAGCTTTAGTCTCTTGCCAGTTCTCTACATTATTCCATTGTTTAAATGCAACATAATTTATTTATTTATTCTCCTACTCAGGAACATTGGAACTATTTCCAGTGTTGGATGCTTGTGAAGAAGGTTATTATACGCAGAGAGATTAGTATGTTTAAACTTAGTGGATTCTGCCAATCGGATAATCCAATCTGTACTCCTACCAGCAATGCATGGTTGGTCCAGATGCTCCATGCTTTAACAAACTCACAGCATTACCAGAATTTTCAAATTTTTATTTTTACATTGGTAATGATATTGAATTTCTATTTTAATTTGTCTCTTAGATTCCTAATGAGATGGACTTGTGCACCTACTATTCTTGCTTCTGAACAATCAACTTTCTCATTGAACAATTTTATATTTATACTTACATAATTATGTCCATGTAAATGAGGGGGGGGAGATTTATACAGAATATATATACGATTGTGTAGGATAATATTCCTTATAAGAATAAGATATGCTATAATAACGAACAGAAAATCCAGCCACGGGAACTTAGGGAAATTACTTAAACTCTCTAATGATCACTTGACTCACTGTAGGACAGACATATTATACTGTGAAAACCTCTAAGCTATTGTCTAGTTCTTAGATTTTAATCAACCCTTACCTAAATAGAAAACTATAAGACTTGAAGCCTTTTTTTTTCCCTTTGAGAACTATGTGTTTTGAAAAACACTCCAGTTTAGCTCCTTGGTCCGCCAAGGAGCCACCATTGGTATTGAGAAAGATGAATCACATGTAGACATGACCATGGGTCCTTGGCTATTTATAGAAAATTCTTAAAATATTAACTAGAAATATAAAACACTCTTACACCCAAAAGATGTGAAGGTTAAATTATCATTTTGTAAAAATTTGTGCTCCTTAGAGAAAGGACAATGCCCATTTTCTAAGCTGACTGTCCCCATCCAATCCAAGACAACTGGGCTTATGTAGAGAACTTGATTAAAAGCAGAAGTTTTGAGGTGGCACCTGTGGCTCAAAGGAGTAGGGCACTGGCCCCATATACTGGAGGTGGTGGGTTCAAACCTGACTCTGGACAAAAACTGCAAAAGAAAACAAAACAAAACCCGGAAATTTTGACATACAATTTAAAAAAAAAAAAAAAAAACTTAAGTAAATTTCTTATCTAACACAAGGGAAGATGAGAAAGACAGAGCAAATTAATAAAGAGATATTATAGCTCCTTATAATAGAGGTTATATTAGTGGTATGAGAAGTTCTAGAAGTCCCAGAAGATTTTTGGATGAAAGAGAGAGATTGAGAGAACAGAAAACATGATTCTTCAAAAGACTGAAAATAAAATATAAAACAGAGAGAGACTTATTGCCTCAGTTTTCTTCATGGCACTTTGTGTTTTATTTGGAGGGTTTTTTATTGTTTGTCTTGTTTTATTTTGTTGTAATGAGATATTTTAATTTTTACCTCTCTGCACTTTTCACATTCTTTAGTGTCTTTATACATTCTCTTTATACAGATTGTGCTTACCCAGAATCCTGTGTCACAAAAAGTCTAAAACTTTGCTCTTCTACAGTGGTGTTTGGTTAGGAAGCATTTGTCTTCACCCGAGAGCAAATAAGTAATGCAAAAATCTCATGTTCATCTCAATAGGGCTCCTCAGTTCATTTATATGCACACCATGGTTTGAGACGCATTGTACTAAAGTATCTAGCACGTTGCTCTGAGCTATGCTGATATTTTCTGGGTCTGTATCTATAATTTCCTTTTCTTTTCTGGATAGTTGGGTTTGTAACCATGGAGACTTAACAACTGCTCAGTCTTTATCTCTATCATTAGCCTCTCCTGCAGGCTCTAGACATAAGCTCCGAGTTCTTCTCCCTGGTATTATATAGACTATCAAGATTAAAGATTTGAATCTACTCTTTTATTAGTCTGTTCTAGCTTATAATAACAAAATTCCTCAAATTGAGTAGCTTAGAAACTTAAATTCTAGCCTCCAAAAGTATAAGAAAATGAATGTCTTTAGATGAGACATTCATTATCTTACACTTTGAGGGGCTAGAAATCCATGATCATAGTGTCAGCAGATTCATTTTTGGTGAGGACTCTCTTCTTAGCTTATCAACGACCATCTTCTCACTGGGTCCTCATACGTCCTTTCTTTGGTGTGTGTACATGGACAAATAGAACTCACTTGTGTCATGTCTCTTCTTACAAGGGCACTAATCCTGTTGAAATAGGGCCCCACCAAATGACGTCAACTAATCTTAATGATTCCCAAGAAGTCCCATTTTCAAACGCAACCCAACTAGGGGTTAGGACTTCAACTTTTTAATTTGTTTGGGGGAACACAAACAATACTAAAAGCTAGATTGATTACTGTCTTTAAACTGTTCTTACTCTTATTTATGTAATTTGAAATCAGTGCCTCTACTATTTTTCCCACTTAGATCTTTAAGGCAGAAATCCTTGATTTCTCCTTCTTCATTCCTTCATCCATGTAGTCATCCAACACCATCAATTCATCCACTATATCTTTCTCAAGTTTGTTCTCTCTTTTTTGTACCCAATATCATCTTTTTAAGTCAGTTTATCAGCACCCTTCTCTTGGAAGTCCTTCCTTTCATCCACTGCCCTCCCTACACCACACAAACTTGAACTAGACATCTCATATTTCCTTTCAAATTAACTCAATAAATCCCTAATATCTCCTCCCCAATGCATTTGTACTTGATACCCTTAGAAAAAGACATTCCCTTTCCTCTAGCTGCCTTTATAAAGATATATCCTTCTCTTGTTATAATTATCAGATTGTTGTAATCTCTGCTTTTTTATTCAAGTCTTTCCTTTTATACAAATTGGGTGAGAAGGGAAAAAGAGAAGATACAAAAGGTGAGATTTCAGTTTGATGCAAATATATTTCTAGAGATGAAGGATCAATAAAGGAAATGCATCTGTGGTGAACATCATCTATACTATGGGTGTCAGAGAATGCACCAACACATAGTCCTCACGACAGTCCTACTAAGTAGACATCTTTTAGCCACATTGTATGAGAGAAAACTATGCACTTATTTGTTAGGAAAATATTATTGCCAGACATAATTCTCTGTGCTGGGGATGTAACAGTAGATAAAACAAATTACATCCTTGAATAATTGGTCTAAAAATCTAGTTTGGGATATGGGAGACACATGATCATTAAACACATTAAGGGGTAAAAAGATACTTTCACTTAGGATTTAAGTGCTAAGAATAAGTCAGGCAATTTAATACAGAGTGATGGAGAGTATATTATAGTTCAGAGAGAAGGCATGATAGAAAGAAAGCCAAGGTGGTGACTTTGGAGAATTTCCTTAAAGGTTTAGAGGAAACTTCAGGATTTAAGAGCTGGGGAGAAGTGTTCCAATTAAAGATGGCACAGAGTAGAAATGCCCTGGAAAAAAAAAAAGTATAATCATGGAGAGTTTAAGGAACAGAAAAATGGACAGGGTAGGTATAGAAGAGTAAATGAAAGAAGAAATGCATCCAATAAAAACAGAAAGTAAAGCAGAAAACAGCTTCAGAAGCCAAGATATTTATTGTTTTTGTTTAATCCTATTAATGACTCTGGTGGACTTTGAGCAGAGTAAGGATGTGATCAGAACTACATTTCAAAAGATTATTCTGTCTGTCATGTAGAGAATGATCTACCATGCCATAATAAGTGGTGGCAGGTCTGCTGCCCTGAAGTAAGGGGTTGGTTGTGGATCTTAGGTTTAGATTGGAGGGAGAACGGTTTAGGTCTTGTGATGGAGGTAGTGAGGAAATGGGCACTCAAAGAGGACACTCAAGACCACACAGTTAGGAAGAACAAACCTCCAGTTTATGCCCAAATGGATCTCATTTGAAACCTAAAGAATGCCCCAGTTGGGGGGGGGGGAGTGATTTCTAATTCTAAATTGCTCAGACCATCTAAAAGTGATTATTTCTTTACCAATTCCCCTACATAGGCACCAACTTTTCATAACATAGTTCTAATTTCTCACAGTGACAGTGCCATAGCTTAGTATTGAATATCATTAGTCTTTGATATGAGATTAATCTTTTCTATTTATTTAAACTCCATTCTGGTTTAGTTAAAAATTTTTCTTCTCTATTAAGCCCTGTCTGAATCCCTATATACCATCTGTTCTGGTACAATGTGTGTCTTTGAAATGTAAAGCAGCCCATTTGTGTTTGATAAACAGGAAATAACACCAGTATGAGAAAAAAGTAGTGTTGGTTCATAGGTGATTTTCTCTGGCATGCTCATATTTTGCCCAGCTGAGTACAGCAAGCCAGGGAGGAATATAGGAGGGAGGTGCCTGTTTATTCTTCCTGTTTCTTCTTTGCTTAGTTTGACCACACGCTCCCGTTTGAATCGCTCATTGTGTGATTCTCCCCTATCAAATAATCTTCACCTTCCTAGATGACCAACAGGAAGTTCTATATTTCCTATCACATTTATTGAGTGAAAACACAATATTCTAATTATTCTAGTAATTTTCTAGTAGAATCACTATGGTTTTTGATAAGTGCTATGATTACAGAATTGCTTTATAGCCATATCACCTTGAACATGCCTTACCTCATCTGATGACAGAATTGAATTAATCTGATGACAGATCATTCCCAATGTGACTATAATACCATCATCTGATGGGTGACCTGTCTAACTTCATTTTATCCTATAAACCCTGTTACATTTAGTACGTGATCTTACAGAAGTTAAAGTTTTCCAGGGACCCATTCATCATATTATAGCAAAAATGCCTCCAATATCTAGTGTGTAGTCTTATTCCATTTTGCATTGCTATAAAGGAATACCTGAGTCTGGGTAATTTATTAAAAAAAAAAGATTTATTTGTCTCATGATCTTAGTGGTTGGAAGGTTCAAGATTGAACATCTGATAAGGGTCACAAGATGCTTTTACTCATATAAGAAGGCCATGGGAAGCCAAGATCAGGAAGGTGAGAGAGGAAGTACCAGAAAGAGGGGGAGCAGACACCAGCCTCCTTTGAACAACTAGGTCTCTTAGGAACTAACAGAACTCCCTCACCCCTTAGGGAGGGTACTAAACTATCCATAAGGGATGTGTGCCCATAACTCAAATATCTCCTCTTATGCCTCACCTCCTAATATGACCTCACTAGGGATTACATCTCCCCATGAGATTTGTTACTAACAAAAAACTATCTCCAAATCATAGCAATAGTCATAAGCCTGATGTACATCAGGGCTTCGCTAGACAGAAGATTCATTCAGGGGCTAATAAATTCAACTTTGTTACTATCATTTTGTTAAACTAGGAAGCCCAACAAGCATGTTAGCTCAATGATAAATATGGTTTAGGTGTCCACAAATTGCTATCTTCTAGATATTTAAATGAAAAATGGATTGCATTCTATTTATTTTATACTTCTTGCCATTTCTGTTCCTTACTCCTTTGTCCTCACAGAGTCAACATACCGTACTACTGAGCACATAATAAGGGGCTTCAGAATAATGACTAAATAGATTAAATGGCCCTGTTTCCAATATGCTCGTAATAAATGAGATCCATGGTATCTTGCATTGTTTGGGTAATTAATTTGAATGTGTCTCCTTGGTTTTTATATTGTTAAAAAATGGTACTTCAGACAAAACTTTGAAATAAATGAATGTTTAAAGTATGACTAAAATATTTCATATCATCTTTCATAATAGTTATTGATAACAAATTATCAGGATTTTGCTCATGTTCAATCCAATTTCTTAAAATATGCGTCATTTAGATTTTAAAAAGAACTGTGCAATATCAGAAATCAAGAGTGCCAATAAATAAGACCTCCCTTTTACAAGCCAACATCCTTTTTAGCCTTAGAGACATAAAGGATTTATACTTTACATCTGATTCTTCTTAAAATTCTAACAATAGGCATAAAGAGAGATCCATCTATGTTAAGGATGTTCCTTATTCTAAAATAAAATAATGTACCTTGACACTATGAATAGGTGGGGATTTCCTGTGCTGGATTTTTTTTTCATATTAAATAAAGACTCCCAATTATTGTTCATAAGCATTTACTCTATTTTCCCTGAAGCAGAGCAAACCCTATTTCACATTCAATCCTTTTCTTAAATAAATAAGACATTTCATTTCCAGTGCTTACTCCCCTAACCACAGTCCAGCAGAGGCTGTAGATATTATAGTCAGGGCTTTGAGCTCAAAAGGTTTGACAAAATAATCAGCACTTAGAGCAAATTGCCAGAAAGAAGAGGGGAAATAGGCCATTTTAAGTCCTTTCTGACTTACTGAAATACCAGTTTGGAATTACATCTGGAGTTCATAGAATGTCCTTGAAAACTCTGCAATTTAACAGCCAACTCTGCTTGTCTATCAGCAATGACCTTCATTATTGGGCAGTGTGATTTTAAGCTCACTACCTGGCAGGTTAACCTTATTTCAGCCATGGTTGTCTACAAATTAAACCAACAAACAAAAAGACTTATAATGGAGGCCAATTCCTGAAATGGGCTTCAGGGGTCTTGGATATCTAAGTCCGGTCTTGGAGAAAAGAGTTGTGCTGAGTGCTCCAGTATCTGAACCTCCCCGCCATCCTTCTACCACTATCAATTTTCAGGGAAGCCCCTGGGGAAACCACTTTGCAAGGAAGTATTCAGGCTCAAGAGTCACTTTACCCCAGGCTGTTTTCTCCTCATTTCTTCCTTAAGAGAATCAGTATTAGCAGTGAAAGTAAAGGAGAGAATTGTCAATGGCTCTTGTAAGTTTCTTAATTTTCCACAGCTTTAATTCTCAATAAGAAAACACTGGTATAGCAAGTTGACCAGAACAAGAATGAATAATATATGAAAGCTGCTAGACAATAATAATGATTAGAATTTTTTTTTTTTTTTTTTTTGGTAGAGACAGAGAATCACTTTCTTGCCCTTGGTAGAGTGCCATGGCATCACACAGCTCCCAGCAACCTCCAACTCCTGAACTCAAGTGATTCTCTTGCCTCAGCCTCCTAAGTAGCTGGGACTACAGACACACATCACAATGCCTGGCTATTTTTTGGTTGCAGTTTGGCCAGAGCCGGGTTTGAACCCGCCACCCTTTGTATATGGGGCCGGTGCCCTACTCACTGAACCCATAGGTGTCGCCCATGTTCGGGATTTATTTTATTAAACCTCTCTAACTTTTTCTAAACAACATCGTCACAAGGTAGGTACTATTATTACCTATGCACTCAAGGACTTCTTTCCTGAAATGGCCCCGTTTTACAACATCTCATTCTCACCCTCTCCTCCACAGCTCCTATTAGCACATCAATATTCTATCTCTCCCCTTAATAAATTAGCAACTAAATATTTTTCTAAAACTCCGAACCTGTCATGATTTCACACCTCCTTCTAGTCACCATCCATGCTATTCCTGACCTTGCTTCCCCTAACACTGTCTCCTGTATTCACTCCAGTCAGATTTTCAGCTCTGCCAATGTACCAACACTGGTCCTTGTCAAAGCCATGAGCTTGCCAACTCAATGTCTAAATCCTGGTCATCATGTTACTGAACCTTTTAGCAGCCTCTGATTCAGTAAATCAATTTTATCTTCTTGAATCACTTTCTTGGCTTCAGGAACACCACTTGTCCAAACTCATGGCTATGAATAGCATCTGTCGTCTTAGAATAGCCACAGATAGTCTCCAGTCTGAACCTATCCCTTGAACTCCAAATTCCTGTATTCAACTTCCTACTCAACTCCTCTATTGCAGTATCTAATTCACTTTTAATACTCTGTACATCTTCAACTAAACTTCTGATCCACCCGTTATCCCAACATACCTTCCCACCACAGTGCCTACTGCAACTATTGGCAACTCTATCCTTCTAGTAGTAGATGAAGCTAAAATGGTTCTTTTTGGTTCTCACATGCTGTATGCAGTCCATACATAAATATTTTGGGCAGACACTTGGCATATTTCTAAAATGTGACCATTTCTTACTACCTCGTCTGCTAATAACACTATCATACAAACCTCCATTCTCTCTGGCCTGCCTAATTTCAGTAGCCTCCTAACTTGTTCCCTCACTTCCACTAACTTTTTCCTCTCCTAGTCAATTCTTCACTTGTTGCCCAGGGTGATGCTTCCATGATGTATGTTAGGGCTCTTTCCTCCAAGCTTTCTAATAGATTCCCATCTTGCTAGAAACACAACCTAACATCTTTACCATAAGTTTACCAATTTCTAAAAGGCCCATATGTTTGACCATAGCTGATCTCTCTCAATTTGTTTCCTTTTTCCTATATTTGGTTATGCAGATACAGTTTTCTTGTAGCGGAGACTGAAGATAGCCTCTGAGGAGGGTCAGATATCTTTGAATCATAGAGTCAGAGTGAGAGAAGTTGTTCTGGAGTTGCTAGGAGACTCTATCATATTTCTCCTGGAGAAATAGCAGTATCTACCAGAAAGATAAGAAGGAGGGAGACCAAGAATGAATGACATCCAGAGTCTGGGAAGAGATGTGGTGCAAAGATTTTAAGGAATAAGCTTGTTTGGATGTTTTATTTTAAATTACGTTGCTATGCTATTCACCCCAAGTGGATTTTAAACGTTGTAGAAATATTTGCTGTACAAAAAATAACTCCTTACATGGAAGGTTTGTGTGGAACCCCTGGGAAAAGAAGATATGTTGGAAAATCCTGGTCTATATGTTCAGGAAACAGACATTACATCCCTATCAGTGAGACTGAACAAGGACAGAGGAAGGGCTCGGATCTGTGTGACTAGAGAATTGTAATCTCCCTCTCTACCAAAAGCTCTAGAGATACTCAGATGGTCACACTGTTCCCACTGTCCACAGATTCAGGTGGGTTTGCGCTCATTTCCTTTCAAAGTACTGACGTGGTCAGCATCACCACCACATAATGGGGCCCATAACAGTAATCATGGTGACTTTGGTACCATAACTTCCTTGTTTTGTTTGTCTCACATACACAAAGTTTCCAAAAGTGAGTTTTAGGGGTGAGTTCATCTCTGTAAATGCTACTGTGCAATATTTTTATAAACAGTTATCCCAAGTTATTTTTAAAATATACATCCCAACTATCACTACTTTTTTTCTGGGTAGAGAAATGCCAAGTAGGTGATTAATGCAAGGATATACAATTGCTAAATGATAGGCCTGAGACCCAAAAATCAGAGTCTTTCCTACTGAAATACATTGCTCTCAAAATTTCCACAAAATTATCAACATCTCTCATTAAGGATAAAGCAAAAACAACCTGATTTTCTGCTCTTATTTGAGCTTTGGTTTGGAGACATTATTTCGCATTTAGAAAGACACTTTTCCTTTTTCCTTTTTGTGCATGGCCAAATTATCCCAGAATTTATATTTTATTTGAATGAAAGAAATCTGCTACTCTTTCACAAACGCTTTGTTATGTCATCCTAACAATTCATTATTTGCAATGCCTATGAGGCAATAAATGAAAATTCTTCTCGTCACTTTGGACGCAGGTGCATTTTGTGAGGATTTCTGCCTCCAAACCTGAAAATAATGGTCAAATAGTTGGACCCTGAACATATTTAGAGAGTCATGGGAAAGACACATTATGATATCTACACTATTGTGCCCATCAATCAAGTTTTTCTTAGTAGACAGTTGTAGATAGGTATCAAGTACATCATTAATTCAAATATGGCACAAAAAAGCAGGCAAGCAAGTGACCTTTGAATGGAAATGCATGTGAAGAATGCTATGTGCAACAGACTTAAAACTGCATTCATGTATTGAAGCCAGAGATATTTTTTTCCTATTTTATGTAAACAAGAAGGTACTGAACGAAAAGGTCCCACAAAAATGCAACAGAGAATCCTCACCTAGCAGTCTTCAACTCATACCAGCCATCTAAGCATCACGATTATTTGCTGGCTTCAAAAGTTATGTATATGTGAGCAGCTGGTCCCATCTGCTAAGTTTCTGTCTGTCTCTTTTAGCACGTCCCACAGGGTAAGAAGAACAACCCTGGTTTCAGTTCACCTTGTTATCCACCTATTGCAGAGAGACTTTAGGTTAAAATAACAAGAGCCAGAGGACTTTGAACCATTGTGATTCCCCACATGATTTTAGTAATAAACGTGAATTTAATATTCCTATGCAGAATAAGACAGACCAGAAACAAAATTTGAAAGTTTTCTCTCTTTCTCTCTCTTTCTCTGACACACATGTGCATATCACAATGTGTAGAGTAATAGTTTTACATTCTTTTATTCCGAAGCTAAGGCAGACAAAATTAGCCTTAAAATGTGTCATTAGAATTCAACCGAGCTACTAGCTACCACTCAGTGTTAATTATGCATAAAAACCAAAATGTTATTTATGGCTGCCCTGGGATAGATGCATTTATCCTGTACAGTCAGGGTCTCACTATGGGCAGCTGCTTCATCAGTGTTCATTGAATTTAAAAGGCATGCTCCAGATTTATTTCAGGTGGGGGCCTCTGAACCCAAGGGCCACTTTGATTGAACTGGTCTCAGTGATCGCTTGTCTTATCCCCTGAGACGCCGCCAGCTTTGAGCCTGATTAGGCTCTGATTGATGTGTGCACCTTAAGTCAGCTCCTGGGAGGCCTATGAAGAATGAAATGCCACCAAACTGCGTGAGCTCAGATAAATACGTAAAATGAAATCAGCTCTGATAGAGACTCATGTCAGAAAAGATAGAGCATCCAGATGTTGACTGGTGGGTCAGACCCTTCTCTTGTTTGACTCCTGAATATGCAGCTGTAAAAGTATGAACACAAAATTAGACACTGGTTCAGAGGTCCGCAGCATTTGGCGGAGCCAGGCTTGAATGGTATTAAAGACACGGTGTCTGCCAATCTATAACCCCACTCAGTTCTCACGCCCTTTTTTTCAGGAGATGCCTAACTCTGATTCGGCCTTCCTGCTTACTGAGCAGTGACTTTGTGCCAGGCACTGAGCTAAGTACTTTGCATAAAATGTGATTTCATTGTCACAATGACTTGGAA
This sequence comes from Galago senegalensis, assembly GCA_963575145.1. Lineage (NCBI taxonomy): Eukaryota > Metazoa > Chordata > Mammalia > Primates > Galagidae > Galago > Galago senegalensis. The sequence goes on along the minus strand of CAUYTI010075428.1, from coordinate 4,334 downwards.
AACTCACAGGGATTATATCACAGCCTTTTTGTGATGGAAAATAATATTACATAATTTGTCCAAGGTCACATAACTAGCATGTGGTACAACCAGCGATTCAGTGAGGGTTTGTTTGCTCCCAAATTCACGCTGGTCCATACTCCTTTGTGCCGTGGCTGCTCTCTTTCTTGTTGGGTTTTCACATTCTGACAGTGTTTCTTCTTGTTTTTTCCTTTTCCTTTCACCTGTTGCTGGTTGCTTCCACCCCTTCCTCCCATTAAGTCTTCTCCTTGAACCAGAGGTCTCAAAAAATTGTTAGGCTAGATGTTTATTATGGTGATAATACGTCTGAACAAAAGATAAAATCCCTTTTCACCAATGAGTGGTTTGGCTGGTAAAGTGTATGTTTGCATGTTAGAATATGAAACGTCCACACCTCAGGTCTCAGAGCATCACAAAGAAACAAAGCCCTAAGGAGAAGCCCTGCCGGCCTACTGACCTGAGGACGTCTCCCTTCACTGTGCTATCTGAGGTATAAAGAAATTTGTTTCTGAGTAAATTTTGGACATGATAGGTATTTTGTGATACTTGAAAAGCCCAAAGATTTCATGAAATCTGACAATTTGAATTCTAGCTAAACTCAGAAGGGATATTTATCTGATTCCACTATTAGATTTATTTTCAGCCTATTAGAAGGAGAAATATTTTCTAGAAAGTTACGAAATGCTGTTCAGCCGTCTACTAGCACATGAAGGGGAAATAGTTTGTTGAGGCTGTGGTGACTCCTACCTTTAAAAGAAAATACTGCAAACTTAGTTTGCATCTTAATCACAGGAAGTGTGATTAAGAACACAGTGGCACTCTACCCAGGGGGATAGCTTGAGGCTCCGTCTCAAAAAAAAAAAAAAAAGAACACAGTGGAGGACACAAACATGACATTGATGTTCTTCATTCCCCACGTCTCCTCAGCCTTCCCGTAACACTGCTTAAAATTCACCCCCTACCTTGGGCATCCCTATGCGTCCTTTGACTCACTTTGTATTTATGGGTAGAGGGGAAGACTCATTCTTTCTAAAGCCAATTTTTAATTATTCCCAAACTACTATGATGTCAAAATGTTATTTTTCAGTCAATCTATGACCTTCTTTATGAGAAATGATTATAGTGACCAAAGTGTTAAACAGGGCAAGCAACAAGGAGATTCCATCGGAGTACTGGTAAGTGGACTGTCCATACTGAAGCACAGATAACACACAGTCTTTCTCCTAGCCTGATGTGACGGGGGCAAAACAAAGATGGAACACCCAACTTTGGAACAGTATGATGCACGCCAGTGAAAAAACTTAACAAAATAGGTACATTCCAGTGAGTCTATAAAGAATAACTGGGTTTGTGAGAATCCTTCTCATATGCTTTTGATGTCTGCCCAAGTGTTAATTCCTGAATTATGTAACCATGTCTTCTTTGAGGAGACCTCTCGAAGAAGACATGCAATGTAATATCTCACATATTGATGGATAGTCATTAAATAACATGTGGCTACAAGGAGTAGGGCAGCGGCCCCATGTACCAGAGGTGGTGGGTTCAAACCCAGCTCCAGCCAAAAACTTCAAAAAATAATAATAATAATAATAATAATAATAATAATAATAATAACATTTTCCAAAGAAATACCCAGGGCTTAATGTGAGATAATGTCTGTTGGGACTTTATGGGTTGCCGAGGAAAGAATATCAACAACATAGCCTCTCAAGAAAAGAACATATACAGCCAACAAGAGCAAAAGGAGACTCAATCACCACTTCCCAATGTGAGGGAAAGCACATATCACCCATGTATTGAATACGAAGAACAACCGTGCAGTCAGAAAGAGCTGGTTTCAAATGCTGGCTCGAATTTTACTAGCTACGTGATCTTGGGCAAATTACTTAATCTCTTTAAGCCTGCATATAATGGAGACATCAATAGCTTCTGTGCCTGAGGATTTCTGTGAGACTTAAAGAAAATACTATCTGTTTATGTTAAAGACACTTAACATATAAAACCTTAAATGTTATTGTTTTTACCCGCTATTGATGTTATTACTTCCCTTCCTTCTTTCATCCATATGTTACATGTCTGAAATCAAGTTTCCTGCTAATTTGCTTCTAGCTTAAAAATCAAAACAGATTATTCTTCTGTTTTAATCCTAAGTGTTTAAAAACTCGGTTCTCTACATGGTTCGTTAGAATTTCATGTGAAAGTATGCTTAAGGAAGTATGCTTAGCACATTCTGAATTACCATTAAAAGACAAAATTCCAATATTAGTTGAGGTTGATGCACAGACATTTTACTCACATGTATAACTCCTCAGACTTTAGCTCTCAAGTCTTTACTCACAGTAAGACTTTTCCTGTAATTGTTAAGCTAGTGAATTTCAAGAATTGAGTAACATATGCACAGAATTAGGTCAAACTATCCAGATCTACAATGAAAATGACAAGGTCCCTATGAATTTTCAACTTTGCTTTAACATTGATGAATAGTTGGAGCAGGAAAAAAGTAAATGGCACATCACCTTCAACCTGGGCTCTCATGCTTGGTCGCCCACTTGAATCACCTTGGAACTTTTCAAAAAATATAGCTACTCTTTGCCTTTTCATACAATTGTATCTTAGTTGAAGTAATACCAGAAGATGGTGGTACTATTAGTCTGAATATTATTAGTCTATTAATAGTCTGAGCTAATGTGGATTCTTTAGTGTGTGCCTTGAGCTCTTTTAAAAGTTTTATATTATGTTTCTTCATATAATTTTTACCAAACTTCCATGAGATCATTTTATCACAACCAGGAAGGTAAATCCTACCAGTCACTACAGTTCAAGGTAATCTAGTTTGTGAAGTAGAAACAAACAAACAAAAACAACTACGGGATGTCATAACATGTCAAAGATTCAAAGTATCTTTGGAGAAAATGACACAGCTCTACTATATTTTCTCTTTTATTTTTTTTAAAATTGACATTTTAAATAAAATTTTCATATCTTGACATCTACAAAATTAGTAAGCATCTTTCAATCAGTAGTACCTTAAAATTAAAATCAGTAGAATATGGATTTTTCTAGAGGTATAAAACAGAGCATCTTGAATTGAATGCTTTACTTTAGATAAAATATAGGATTGATTTAATAATATTTTAAATTTAGAAAATCATGTTATACAAGCATTTAAGAAGTAACAGCATATTTATAAGCAAGACTATTTAGTTTGTCTTTTTTAAAAAACAAGACACATTTATTTATTTATGTTTGTTTGGGTTTTTTTGCCAGGGCCAGGTTTGAACCTGCCACCTCTGGAATATGGGGCCAACACCCTACTTCTTTAGCCACAAGTGCCACCCTGTTTACTTGGTCTTAATGGTGTATGAACCACAAACCTTCAGCAGTACTATATAGCTCCCAGGTTTCACAAAATGCTGGCAACTGTTTCTTTAGTAGGAATTTCACTAGAGGTTTTAGGGAATAGGAGTCTATCCTGGAGCTGGTCTGTAATAGGCTTGGCCGGTGTTGAAACTGTTACTAACAGCCTTGTGTTCATTTTGTTTAGAAAATCTTTAAAAGCCATTTCACAAATCTATGAATCCATACTTGGGCTTTTTTTTTTTCTTTAAATTTTCTTGAAATAGAGTTCACGGGTACCCAGATGGAGTGAGAAGCAGTCATCTATCAGAATGCCCGAGATTCATTAAAGGTAGTGCTTTCTCTAGCTAAATTATTAAATAGAATTTATAATTGAAAATTACTAATTAAAAAGTTCAGTAGACTTGTAACCAATCCACTAAAAAGTTGCAACTTGAGCAGAGCGTGTAATCATAAATAGTATAAGAAAGCAATGTGCCTTTCTAAAGTGTATCTTGAACATAGAATGAGAGGCAATTTCATCATAATACTCTTAACCACAAATGAATGCAACACTGTTGGAATTGGTCTGTTCTAACAGCCATTATGAATGGATTATTTTAAGGAAAGTGTCAGCTTCAGGGAAGTGCTTCACAGACACCAGCTAAGGAGCAATGCCCAGTCATCATGTCTCAACTATAGCTGAAGGGAAGAAGTTCTTAATGGAATCTTTGAGAACCGGACTGTTCACATATTTCCACATGTAAAAATGCACAGAAATGCATCTATGCTTACTTTTATTTTTTTTTTATTTTTTTTTTTAATGAAAAGCCTTTTATTTTTTTTTTTAATTGAGTGTTAACTATGTACATTGATACTCTTCTGGGGTACAGTGTGGGGTTTTCACATGCATTCTGAAATACTTCCATCAAACTGGTCAACACAGCCTTCATGTCATTTTCTCAGTTATTGCTTTA
>CAUYTI010075424.1:0-14614 GCA_963575145.1 Galago senegalensis | reverse complement strand
AAAGTTATATTCCACGAAGAAGAGGAAGTGAGAAGATGGACCAGATTTGAGCCCTGAATTTAATTCTCTCTCATTTGCACAGCACAGATGTGACTAGTGTACAGGTTGGCCTTTGTGTGACAGTGCATTGCAGGTGCATCTGATTTTCCTAGGGTATTTTTAACTCTTGGTTCCCTTTGCTTCAAAAGACGGGGAGACTGCCCACTGAGAACTGCTCTGTAATCTGCAGTCCCAGCAAATCACTCTTCATCTTGTTTTCTTTCATTAATGTAATTTCTCTGGTAGGACTTTCTTTTCACAACACTAACATCATTTCGATGAGCAGAACTTATAATTATGAGACTACCTAAGACTGTGGGCTGGTCATTCAGACTGTTTAACCGTGCAAAAATAAACCTTGAAGGTCACTGGATTATATGGACAACTTTTGCTCAGAGTTAACAAACGTTGACTGGAAAAAAAAAATACCAGTGTAAATCGTTATCATTTCATAGTTTACTTCTGGAATTTTCTTCCAAAGCATTTGAAAGTCTGACAGGCAATGTTTAATTATCCCTCATTTTTTTCCTTCAGTAAATACACATTTTCAGCACGAGAGCCATCCTACCAAAGACTACGTATCCCAGCCTTCTTTGCATCTAAATATGGCCACATGAATAAGTTCTAAGCAAGTGAGTGTAAACTAAAGTCATGTATGTTACTTTCAGGTTTGTCTTTAAAGGGAGGGGATGTACGTTCCCCACACCCTATTCCTGGATGGTGAATGTGGTGGGTAGCCACCTGGTACTATAAAGAAAATGATACCTCCTTATCATAATAGAGCAACAAGATAGAAGAAACCAAGGTCCCTCATATCACGGAGCCACCATACAAGGCTTAGATTACTTATACTGTTGTTTTATGAAGGAAAAATAAACTTCTCACTTAAGCCACTATACTTAGACACAGGCCCCATCTACACTCTATCGAATACACATAGAAAGTTAAATCTAGTTATCTGAAGACTGGATAGCAATAAGAAATTTTTAAAAAATCATTAAAAAGTTTACATTTACAACAAATATTAATTACCTACCAATCCAGCAAAACTAAAACTCTCTAATTTTTTTTTTTTTTTTTTTTTTTTGAGACAGAGCCTCAAGCTGTAGCCCTGAGTAGAATACTGTGGCATCACAGCTCACAGCAACCTCCAGCTCCTGGGCTCAAGTGCTTCTCCTGCCTCAGCCTCCCAAGTAGCTGGGACTACAGGCACCTGGCCACAACACCCGGCTATTTTTTGGTTGTAGCCATCATTGTGGTTTGGCAGGCCTGGGCTGGATTCAAACCCACCAGCTCAGGTGTATGTGGGATAGTGCCTTAGCCTCTTGAGCCACAGGCGTCAAGCCTTTTTTTTAAATTTTATTTTTAGAGACAGGGTTTCTGTCCTCCATGCTGAAGTACAGAGGTGCCATTAATGCAGCATTTTACAACATCAACTTCTGGGTTCAGCTGATCCTCCCGGCTCAGCCTCCAAAGTAGCCAGGACTTCAGGTATGCACCACCATACCTGACCTAAAACTCTTAAAGTGTTATTCTTACTTTAAGTCACAAAAAAGCTTCCTGTTGGATAACACCACTATGGAGATTATTGCTACTATACCATCTTACATTCACATGGTATTTTACACTCTTAAAATGCACCTCATTACAGTGTCCCATTTCATAGTCTCGAAACCCCAGACAGGACAGGTGGTGCTATCCACATGTGGCATACAGGACAGTGAAATGAGGAGATGCTGTTTTGCCCAAGATTACACAGCTAAAGACTGGTACCATGGCAGAATTCAGCACACAGGTTCCGCATTCAATCACTAAATGTACACACACACACAACAAAACCTGCTATGTTCTAGAGATACAGCTATGATTAAAAAGACTTATTCCTGAGGCAGGCAGGTACAGGCGGACAGCACACGCCTGTGTAGTCCTAGCAATTTGGGAGGCAAAGGTGAGAGGCTCACCTGAGGCCAGAAGTTTGAGGCTGCAATACACTACAATCAAGCCTGTGAATAGTCACTACATTCTAGCCAGGGCAACAGGGCAAGACTTCATCTCTATTTTTTTTTTTTAAATCCCACAGCATTTATTATCATTTTCAAATAACACAAAGGTAATCATAACCATATGAACAAACGTTTTAGAACTATACTCCCAACAAAGTATGCCAAAAAATCTCGTATTGCCTTTTCCACAATTTCTCACTTCATTGGTCATTTCTAGTTGGAGACACTTTGTAGAAGAGTGATATTATCTCCTTTTAGCATGATCCAACCCAATTGTTTTCCTGACTGTGTTTTAGAATGAATCTCTTCAGCATCATCTAATACTCATCAAAACCAATGATACAGGCCTCTATCCGCATAGACACTGGCTCATAGAGCCACACTTGAATCCTGGATCTATTTTCTAAGTATCTGAAGATGAAGTTGATTGGCTGCACCATCACCTTCTGTACTTTCTGGCCCTGGCCGCGGTACACCATGGCAGAATCTCACAAAGACCACACTCTTTTTTAAAAAAAATTTATAAAGGCTGATTCCTGTCCAAATGGACCTTACGGTCTAATAGAGTTGGACAGACATTAACTGAATAATTACCTAAATGTATACAAAAACGTATGTACCTATCTACAAAAAAAAGTTGTGGGAAAAAAGGAAAGGGTCTTACTTGGCCAAGAAGAATGCATGGCCAAGGAACCTCACCTGGACTGGGGATTGGAGAAGATTTCTCTGAAAAAGTAATTTTTATGCTGAGACCACAAAATGACCACGAATGAAGGAAGGGAGGCAAAAGTGGGGGAAGGAAGGCCATGAAGAAATTTACATACATTACCACAATCTTCACAATCCTCTGCTAAGGATGATAAACCCTAGTTCACAAATAAGGAAACTGATACAGTAAAACCACAGTGCCTAAAGTCTTGTTGTCAGCAGAACTTGTGAGACTCCAGATCTTCCTGACACTGGAGACTCTGCTCATTGTCTCATAGGCAGGTCATCTTTCCACATTATTACACTGCCTCAAATGCTATCTATAACTAGATAACAAGCAGATTTTGCCCAGATGTCACACTTTGAGCATATCTTCATCTAAACACATGCCAAGTTGCAAATCCTGGGCAGCACCTGTGGCTCAGTGAGTAGGGCACTGGCCCCATATACCCAAGGTGGTGGGTTCAAACCCAGCCCTGATCAAAAAAAAAAAAAAAAAATGCAAATCCTAACCATAAATGTACATAAAATTTTAAAAATTGAAAAAAAGTCAACTCTTATCATTGGAAATTTTATAGACTTTAGAAAAATCAGGGGGTTATTTAATTAACAGGGATGTTATTTAAAATACAGTTATGATGAAAATCAGTTTCATCCCATGTTAAACCACTTCACACTAGCACCCTCCCAAAAAATCAATTTAAACATTTCAACTAGGAGGAGATAAAATTCAGAACAATTCACCAATTGGGCAGTGAATATGCTGGGGCTGGCGGGTTCAAACTCGGCCCAGGGCCAGCTAAAACAACAATGACAACTGCAACAACAACAAAAAAATCACCAGGCGTTGTGGTGAGCACCTATAGTCCAAGCTACTTGGGAGGCTGAGGCAAGAGAATCACTTAAGCCCAAGAATCTGAGGTTGCTGTGAGCTGTGATGCCGCAGCACTCTACTGGGGGTGACAGCTTGACACTTGTCTCAAAAAAAAAAAAAAATTCATCAACAAGAAAAGAAAATAAATTTTAAGTCATTTCTAGCTGAATATCAAATATAAGCACATGTCACTTAAACAAAAGTGTATGTTTGTTGAAACTTAATACTAACTTTTAAAAAATCACCTTCTACAACCAACTGCCAACATGCCAAAATTGTTCTATATTAGCAAAAAGTATGCCTATGAGGAAACACATCGTTTTACATGTTTAATGTAAGATATTATCGCCAAAAAGAATTTTAACTCATGACAGAACTCTGGAAGTAAGGTTTCAAAGCAGAATAACTTTTTAAAAAACCATTTAACTGGTTACACAGTATATTATTTCCTAGTCATTTTGTTTTCATATATATAAAAAAAAGAAACTAAAGCTACCTGTAGCCACTATAACAAACAAGATTTGTCTTCAAATATCCAATAAAAACCTTAGTATTTTAGTCACATGAAGTCTACATTTCATTTTCAAGCACCCAATGGTAAAACTTTATAACTGAAGCATAAAATTATAGCACTGACATAATGCAAGACTTCAAGAGTGCTTCACCTGGTAGCAAATGAGGAGAAACTTTAGATAATTTTTAATAATTTAATGATTTTTCCCAAATAAATACCAACTTTAACTCCCCCAAAATTTTATTTCAAAATGCAGCAAGCACTGGGTTATGAATTACCACAATTTCTCCACCCATCAAAAAAACGCCAAAAAAATCAAGATAATGTATGGTAAGAAGTCTTTTACAAGGCATAACCACTACGTATACATAAAAGGCTACTATACTAGTCACACAATTCACTTTGACAGATCAAGCTGCTAGTATCAAGTTTCAGGTGACTGGGTCTCATGGTTTCGAGTAATGTCTTTACTCCTAAATCAAAAATAGACAAACATGGGGCGGTGCCTGTGGCTCAAAGGAGTAGGGCGCCAGCCCCATATGTGGGAGGTGGAGGGTTCAAACCCAGCCCTGGCCAAAAACTGCAAACAAACAAACAAACAAAAAAAGTGGACAAACATATATGGAGGTAAAGCCACCAAAACATTCAACAGAAAGTAGAGATAATTAGTTCAGTTTAAATTACCACTTACAAATACAACAAAATCAAACTAAGAAAGTTTTGGTAACGAAGAACCAAGTTCTTAATAAATGACTCTTTGGGACATTTTTAGGTAGAAGGGTTGGAGGAGAAACTTTTGTATAAGTGTCTATGTACACAGGAAATGTGAAAGTTCTCTGCCATAAGAAGAAAATCAATGACAAAGACAAACTGACACACACCTGATCACAAATACCAAGAAAGCCACAAATTAAGTAAGCTCCTTCTTCTATCACTTTTGTTTTTAATATCCTACATAAAGGCAAGTCCCTTTACCCATAATACCATGACTTCTGTCCAAATTTTCTTCCCATAACTAGGTATTTACTAACCATAAACATGCACATGAAAACACCTCTTGGCTGCCTAAATTTCTAAACTATTTCTTTTTAAGGTAAAAATTTTTAAGTAATAACCAAGATACAATACAAATTAGCATTTTCTTTACGTAGTTACAAAACAAAACTGGCAAAGGTCACTGTTTACAACAAGTTGTCTTGAATTTTGCTCTGGCAGATATTCATCACTATAAAAACCTATGTAAATTATTTAAACACGTTGTTGCACTTAACCATTCTCTCACCACCAACAATCCCCCCCTCGTTTTTAAATCTTAAACACAATAACTCTTCATGAACAAAACTAAAGAGCAGACATCAAGATGATATTCTAGAGAGAAAAATTTTTTAATCAATGGTCTTTTATACTACCTACACTCCCTAACAAGACATTGCATTAAAATGGAATATTTTCATTTATCTTAAATGACAGTGCCTCTCAAAAATTGGACTAGCTTATTAATTTTTTAATCCCTAGCACATAGTAATTTTATATGTTTAAGAGTTCTACTAAATCCCACAAAAAATGTCTTTAAAATGTTTTAGAAAAATCTTGTACCTAAGTCTCAAATTCCTCATAACTAAGATCTCACTGGATAATTGACTCCATTCCCCACCACTACCAATAATTACCATTAATTCAATCAAGTCTATTCCTTCAAATCAAAATCAACGTTTAGAGTGGCGCCCACAGCGCCAGCAACATATAACAAGGCTGGTGGGTTTGAACCCCGCCTCGGGCCAGCTAAACAACAATGACAACTACAACAACTAAAAATTGCCCAACGCTGTGGTGGGCACCTGTTGTCCCAGCTACTTGGGAGGCCGAGGCAAGAGAATTGCTTAAGCCCAAGAGTTTGAGGTTGCTGTGAGTTGTGATGCCACAGTACTCTACCAAGGGTGACATAATAAGACTCTGTCTCAAAAAATAATCAATTTTCAACACCCACCATGTATAAATGAATGTCCTGACCTTACAAATACAAGGAGTGACACTACTATAATAAATTTCTGAGCTTATGCCTCCCTTGACATAAAAAAAAATGAACTTTTTATACCCAGAAAAGTTGGTATAAACACTGACAGGTGATCTTAAGTTTCTGGCAAGGTTTGAAGACTAAATAAATTTGGACAGCTATCATAAACACCACTCCTCTGCCAAGGCAAATCCCAAGTACTGGGGTACTTTAAGTGTGCATTAAACATCTTTATAACCAACTAAACTTTTTTTCTTAACCTCTGTTCCTTGCAAACAATGTGAAATTTTAGTCTCACATTTATAAAAGTCTATCTGGAAATAATATTCTCTTAAAGTAACTGATCAAGACATGAGAAAATGAAAAACAAAAGCTAAAGATCATTCCACTGAATTGTTAAAGCACCCCAAAATCAAAGTACTAAAAAATATTCATTAAACACTTTATACATCCAAAGCATAAAAGGTCAGAGAGAAACTCTCTGTATTCAAAAAATAAAATAAAATGACTACATACAAAACTTTTTCTATGACTCATCAATATTTAAAAGAAACCTATCATCAAAATTAAGTGTGAAAGACAAAACACACCAAGGAATATTTTTTAACTCCCTACATTAAAAAAAAAAAAAAAAGGAAAGAAAGAAAGAAAGAATTGGCCACATGATTTTCTTTGAGGAAAAAAAGACTGAAAAAGTTTCTTGGCTCATCTCAACCTTTCCCTTCCACTCGATTCTGCAAACTAGAAAGGAATTCTACACTGAAAACTACACGTGGACACAATCTCTAGGTTAGAATCCTGAGTCATTACACACGCAAATCGCTCCAAAATTTGCCAGTATTTAGGATAATGAGTTAACCTAGTGTTTATTAAGAGCCCAGACTGGCTACTGGCTACTGACTTCTGGCTCCCAGTTGTGTGACCTTAGGCCAGTCAGTGCTCCCCCTAGGCTCAGTATTTTCATCTGTAAAATGGGTAACAGTTCCTACTGGTAGAGTAAGCAAATTAATACACACAACGCCCTGAGAATAGTACCTCGCACTATAAACTCTTAACAATTTGGACGGATATTCAGAGAACCGAACCAAATAGTGCTGGCATTCAAGTGCTGCACCTAGATTACAAGATTCATATAACCTAGGATTGGGCCAAAGGCACAGACAAGTAGTCCGAGTCCCTGACTCACTACTTTCACCATTTTTAACTATTTCAAACTAGGGAGGAGCCTTTCGCCAAGCGTTGAATTCAGCAGCTTTGGTGGCTCCGAAGCGAGAATGGTTTTGTGCCTAAAAATAGACTCGTGAAGTTTTGTTACAATACACAGGTATCAATTCTAATTCACGTCTCCTCGACCACCAACTCCTGCAGCTGCTAAAGAGGTCATCACTTCGTCTCCAGCGGCCGGGATTCCTTGCACTCCCCGCCCAACTTCGGAGCACATGAAGTCCCCACCGCTCCAGCGCCGACCCTGAAGGGCCGCCGCGGGAGCGGGCTCTCGACCTTCGCCGGCGCCCAACCTGGCCCTGCTGTCCTCGCCTACCCGTCAGCCAGCCCCATTTTCTTAACCCGTGCATTGTCCTTGCAAAGAACCCCAGCGGTTCCCACACTGGTGGGGACCAAGAGGAGGGACGAGGGAGGAGCTGGGGGAAGAGGATGAGGAGGAAGAGGAGGAGGAGGAGGAAGAAAACCTCCACCCCTTCGCTCGGGCGACCAGTGAAGGTCTGGCGCTTTCTTCTGCCCCCCAGGCCCCGGCTCCCGGGAGGCCGCGGCCCCCACTCCCACCCTCCGCAACTTTCCCTCCGCTCGCACCCGCCTCTCCTCTGGGACCCGGCCTTCGGGCTCCCTCCCCCGGCAGCCAGCCCCGGGCCGGCGGCGCCTCCTCCTAAAATGGCAGGTCCCTCCCTCCGCCCGGCCGGCCTCGGCGCGGGCCCGGCTGCAGGCCGCCGGAGGAGCCGAGCGCCGGGCCGGGCGGGGCCGCGGCCAGGCCGGACACTCACCGGGACGATGGCGGGGCGCTCGCGCCGCTTCCTCCGGTGAGTCTCAGCCTCCGGCTCCCGCGCTGCGCTCCCGCCGCGGCCTCCGCAGCCAGCGCCGACCCAGCCGCCTCTCTCCGCCCCCGGCGTTCCCGGCTCCTGGCCGCGCCGCAGCCTGTTCAGTCTCTCTCCAGCTCGCGGTTCCAGCGGCGCCCGGGGCCGGGGAGGCGACAGCCCCCTCCCCGGCAAATACCGCAGTCCCCGGACCCCAAGTCCCGGCGGCGGGGCCGCGCGGCCCGGCCCGGCGCTGAGGGCGGCGGCGGCGAGGCCGGGCGCCGAGTGGCGGCCGCTCCCGGCAGCTTCTTCCCGAGGAGGATTTTGTAAATCTCACAAAATGGCGCGCGCTCCGAACCTGCGCAGCGAGAAGCGCCGGGGCCCGAGCGGCGGCGGCGGCGGCGGCTCCTCCGCCAGGAGAGCCCGAACTGCCCGCCCCCGAGTCCCCGCACAGACAGACAAACACTCGCTCGCACACTCACACACACACACGCACGCACACTCGCCCTCGCACACGCTCACTCGCACACAGACTCGCACACTCACACCGGTCCCGCCCGCTCGCCGGCGGCGGCAGCGGCACCAACAGCAGCAGCAGGAACAGCAGCAGCAGAAGCGGCGGCGGCGGCGCCCGCACCCCCCGCTCGGGGTGTCCGCTCCCTGAGCCCGACCTGGGCCGCGATCAGCAGCAGCGACGGCAGCAGTCTCCCCGGATACCCCCGCCGCGGTTGCCGCCGCCACCCCCGCCTCACTCCAATGGGGCTTTTTATTATTATTCGGGCGGGAAGCGAAAGGGTTTAAAAAAAAACCAACCAACAAAATGGCGACGGACCGACCCGGTCGCTATAGCAACTGTCAATCAAAACGCAAAACCCCGGCTGACGTGCTGACGTCCTTCTCCCGCCCCCCGGCCCCAAGCCGGCGGGCGGGGCCTGTTGCTCTGGTAACGGCAGATTCCGTTCCCTCCTTTCCGTCTCTCCCTGAGTACCCGACCAACCACCCAACCCCCTCAGGTCACGTGAAGGATAAATTCGGAGCTCGGGCCCGCTACGAGTGTCAGAGGAGGGCGCGTGATTCGCCCGGGGGAGGGGAGAGAAGAGGAACGGACGGGCAGAAGGAGGGGGAGGGAAGGGGCTGGGGTGGGGGGGCGAGGCGGCGGCGGCCGGGCCTGTACGCCAGCGCCGCCGCCTCCCCGGCCGCCTCGCCCCGCCCAGCCCGGGGCCTGCCGCGCCCGCGCCGACTGCAGCCTGGGGAGCGCGCGCGGCCTCCCGCGCTGCCGCCCCCGCAGCCCCGCGCTTCCGCGTCGTGCGCCCGCAGCCCCGCCTGCGCCGGGGGGAGGGGCGCGCGGCTTCGGGCGGGGGAGGGACCGGGGCGCCGCGGCCTTCGGGCGGGACCCGGGAATCCTGCTCCGCGCGCCCGTGTCGGAGGCTTTCGCTTCGCTGCAGGCACGGCGCTCGCTTTTCCACCCGGGGGCCGCTCCGGGTGCGGACGTCCGCTCGTTCAAACTGTTTTTCGAAGGGCTTACGTACCCCCCTCTCCGGGAAATGCTCGGGAGGGCGGGGTGGGGGTGGGGAGGAGGCCGCCTCAGCGTTTCAGACATCTCTGGAATTCCGGACGGTTCGCCCAAGTCGGGGATGGCCCCGCGGCGGACGCCTTGATTAAATTCTGCAGCTTGCTTTTTGCAGCAGCCTATACCAACCTTCAAAAAATTACGGACGGAGCCACCATAAAAACTTTTTTAGGCTGTGCACGCTCTCCCATCCTTAACCGGCCATCTCAGAATCTCCCCATGGTTCTGCCCTCAGCTTGCCTCCTCTATCGGAATGCCCCTTAAAAGAGTCCTCTGGTGCTTTCGTTGCATCCTTGTCTTCCAGCTCTCTTCCATACACCTCAGTTTTTACAATCAAAACTCCGTATTAATATTCAGGCTTTCCTTTTTTGCTCTTGTCTATCCCTTCTGCCTGGCTATTGCTGGATACGCTCCATACGCATTAAAACCGAAGTATGCTGTGCTGGCTACTTTGTAATTAGTAGAAAAAGACCCACCGGCTAAAAATTGTATTTTGCACTACCTCTAATATCATGGCGTTTAATAACCGTATGGCTAAAACGGGTATATATATATGTACTATTTTACACCATAATTCAGTCATCTACTGATTGATTTCTAAGATTGATTTTGCTATGAGTGTGTTCATGCTGATTTTTTCCTAAGCTGAAACTGTTCACAGATACAGTGGCAACAGATACAAAATTATAAATAATATTAAGTGTAAAACAAACTTGTAATAAATGTTAGTCTCCATTCTGTGTGACTCAAGGAAAGACGCTTGCTTTAAATCATTTCCAACGGAAGTTTCCTTCCTGCAGTTATTAGGGTGTTGATATACAGGCAACCATTCAAATTAGCACAGGCTCTGAAAGAAATCAGACTAAACCTGAACTAAATTAGGCAAAAAGTAGTAAGGAAATCACTTGCTTCAGACTGATTCTCCTTATTATCAAAAAGTTGCCTTGACTGATAAAAGTTACTGACTTTTTTCAAAATTGCTCAGCAAGGCTCAGCAAGGAGGGCGCGGCCCTCACACACAAGCTGGCGGGTAGGAGCCGGCCTGGGCCTGCTGGACAACAATGACAACTGCAACCAAAAAATAGCCGGGCACTGTGGCAGGTGCCTGTAGTCCCAGCTACTTGGGAGGCTGAGGCCAGAGGATTGCTTAAGCCCAGGAGTTGGAGGTTGCTGTGAGCTGTGACAGTATGGCACTCTACCGAGGGTGACATAGACTGTGTCAAAGGAAAAAAAAATGCTCAGCTAGTGCGATTTTTAAAGTCCATGTTCAAGTTGTTTTGAAGAAAGAGGAAATGCCCAAGAGTGTCCCTATTTCAGAGAGTTCACTCCCTGGTTCAAACTTGCATCTGTAGGACAAACTGTCCTCCCTGCGTCTGCAGCTCTTCGAACTCCCACCGCAAACCAGGGTTTCACTTCTGTCAGAACATTTCAGCCTTCGCAACATTTAAGGCTAAATTTGAGTCAAATATTTATTACCAGGAAGAGAGGAAACTTGCATGATTAATCTTTTAGGTAACCGAGAAGAATATGACAATATCTCAAGAAATGTGTCCTTATCTTTTTTTTTTTGAGTCAGTCTCAGTTTGTCACCTTCAGTAGAGTGCTGTGGTGTCACAGCTCACAGCAACCTACCTCTAATTCTTGGACTTCAGGGATTCTCTTGCTTCAGCCTCCCCAGTAGCTGGGCTACAGGTGCCTGCCACAACACCCGGCTATTTTTGTTGTTGTCGTTTAGCAGGCCCAGGCCGGGTTCAAACCTGCCTGCCTTGGCATATGTGGCCAGTGCCCTAACCACTGAGCTACAGGTGCCGAGCCTTTAGTAAAATCAATCTAGAAGATTATCAGAATGAGGCAGAATTTTTTTTTTTTTTTTTTTTTTTGCAGTTTTTGGCCAGGGCTGGGTTTGAACCCGCCACCTCCGGCATAAGGGGTCAGCACCCTACTCCTTTGAGCCACAGGTGCTGCCGGAGGCAGAATCTTGAGATTATAGACATGAAGAAATAGAAGTCATTGCTGATCTTCACAAAGAAAAGGCTGCACCCTCCTTTTTCCTTCCAGTGAGAAGCCTTACACAACATTGACCAATGAACTGTCATGCCTAGGTTGGAAGGCTGTGAAGTGGTTTTATATAGGTTTCACCTAAAAAATAACCTCTAAATTATGGCTGGCTCAAAACACATGAACACATGTAGGCAAGGAAGACTCCAGTACAGATGCCAGTTCAGTGTTAACCAAGTTTGGATATTAAATCCTTGCTGTCATCTGAGACTCTTCCCCACAAGATTCACTTACACATGCATCTATTCATAGAAGTTAACCTGAAAGGCAAATATCTCCAACTCATAGGTAATAATAACCTGCACTTATCCAGCACATTCTAGAGTATTTCTAACGCACACAGCAACATTTCTTCCCCATTATATGGATGAGAAAACAAGTATTTAAATGACTTTCCTAAGGTCACACCACCAGTTAAGTGGTGAAGCTGAGATTCAAACCCAGGTACAATCGCAAAACTGATGTTCTTTCTTTTCACCACACCAACTTGCTGCAGTATTGTTTGGAGGTAGGGTCTTTACAGAGGCTATCAAGTTCAAATGAAGTCTCTAAGATAAATCCTAATCCCAAATGATTTGTGCTCCTGTGGAAGGAGAAATGTGGACACAGGCAAACGTATACAGGAAAGGCTATGAAGACGTGGAGCAGACCACCATCTGCAAACCGAGGAACACCCGAGGCTGCCAGAGACTACCAACAAGATATGGAACAGATTCCCTCTCAGATTATCACAGGGAACCAACTCTGCCAAGATTTTATTTTTTGAGACAGAGTCTCACTATGTCGCCCGTGGTAGGGTGCCGTGGCGTCACAGCTCACAGCAACCTCAAACTCTTGGGCTCAAGTGATTCTCTTGCTTCAGCCTCCCAAGTAGCTGTGGCACCTGCCACAACGCCCAGCTATTTTTTTTTAGACATGGGGTTCTCACTCTAGCTTGGGGTGGTTTCAAACTCATGAGCTCAGGCAGTCCAGCCTCCAGTCCCTCCTCAGCCTCCCAGAGTGCTAGGATTACCACACCTGGCTCCTGCCAACATCTTGATTTTGGACTTCTGACTCCAGAATTGTGAGACTGTGGATTTCTGTTGTTTAAGCCACCTAGTTTGTAGTACTTTGTTATGGCACTAAAGGAAACTTTAACACAGAAACCCTGGCCAAGATGGTGGTTTCTTTTGGTGGGTTCACCACACCTTGGGAAATACTCTTGGTGATGTGCTATTCTAAGACTGAAAGTTCTATAGTTGGAATCTTGCTGGGATTTATAAACCAAATACTTCAGGGACAGACAAACAAACTAATACTCCTATTTCTGCCCCTCCCCCCAGGTTAGAAGGTGACCAGTTTGCAATTTGTCCCAGCATAGTGGCATGTAGAGAGACCTTATATAAACTGACAATTGTAGCATACTGTGAATCAAGAAGTTCAATTCTCTAAGCCAAAAACAAAAAGTAAGAGTAATGCATAGTCATTATAGACTAGACAATTTTCCAATATGGAAAACAGTTAAGCTATAAAGATTACTCACAGATCTTACCCAGAAAAAAAACCTTGCTAGTATTTTCACATTAGTCTATATGCTTCCAGACTTGCTTAGGAAGACATGAGCCTACTCACACAACATATACAGGGTGGCCATAAAGTTCAGGTGCAATTTAAATAATTACAACTAATTATACATGAACTTTATGGACACCCTGTATATAACACATACAGGTATGTTTCATGCCATTTTTACTTAAAATTACTCTATGCATGCATTTTTTGTTAATCATTTGAAATGTAGATAATTAACGACTCATAGCATTGCATCATTTGAATGGACCATTCATTGAACCACTCCTCTATTTTTGAAGGAAGTTTTCCTTCTTTGTTGTTATTGTTGCTACAAATAAGATTGTGAAAACTCAGCACGTACATTTTAGACACCTGCCTGGTTATTTCCTTCAGGTAAAGGCACACACCCTTAAAAAGATTTTCATTCATGTTATCAAAATGTCCCTCAAATAGTCCACCAATTTGTACTCCTAAAAGTATTAACAGTATGTGAGAAAGACTTTTCCTACACCCTACCACACTCTTTTGTTTTAACTTGCATTTCTTTGACCATTTAGTGTCTTTTTTTTTTCTTGCAGTTTTTTTGGCCAGGGCTGAGTTTGAACCCACCAACTCTGGTATATGGGGCCAGTGCCCTACTCCTTTGAGCCACAGGCACCACCCTTGAATGGTGCTGTTTTTTTAAAAAGAGAAAATATTAATTGCCTTCCTTGTCGTGTAAGCATGTGTACCAATATTTTATGAATTATTAACATTTTTGTTTTCTGTGATGTTTAAGATAGTGTTAAATAGAAAATATGAAACTGTTGAAGTGTCAACTTCACATTCTACCATTTCAGAATCTCATGAAATAATATGTTGCAATATTTCAGCAAGACTTGAAAAGAATCCACTTTTATATATTGACTCATAGGTACGTAATAGCTTCCTCAAAATTAACAGGTTGAGGAAAATGTCATAAAGAAACTATGAAAAGGCTCAGTGCCCGTAGCACAGTGGTTATGGTGCCAGTCACATTACACCAAGGCCGGCAGGTTACCCTAGCCCAGGCCCACTAAATAACAATGATATCTGCAAGAAAAATAGCTGAGTGTGGCTCAGCGCCTGTGGCTCAACCGGCTAAGGCGCCAGCCATGTACACCTAAGGTGGCGGGTTTGAATCCCCAGCCCGGACCCGCCAAACAACAATGACGGCTGCAACCAAAAAATAGCCAGGCGTTGTGGCGGGCGCCTGTGGTCCCAGCTACTTGGGAGGC